>JARGSH010000118.1:0-205000 GCA_030340665.1 Neosalanx taihuensis | reverse complement strand
CGTTGTGGGACAGGCAGCCAGTGGGGTTTCTGGCGAACAGGGGTGATGTGATCACGGAGGCGGGAGTGGGTGTGCAAGCGAGCAGCAGAGTTCTGTATGTACTGGAGTTTGTTTAGGACATTTGATGATGTGCCAATTAAAATATTATTGCAGTAGTCAATTCTGGAGGTGATGAAAACATGAATCAGCAGCAGATGAAGAGTGTGATGGGCGGAGTCGGGCTATGTTTTTTAGGTGGAAAAAGGCAGTCCTTTTGATTTGGCGAACGTGGTGTTCGAAAGAGAGGTTGCTATCGAATATGACGCCAAGGTTGCGGACGTGTGGGGAGGGAGACAGAGCTGTGTTGTCGATGGTAAGGCAGAAGTTGGGACTGGATTTAGTGAGGCATTTGGGACCGATGATGATCATGTCAGATTTGTCACAGTTGAGTTTGAGGAAGTTGGTTTGCATCCATGATTTATGATGTCAGTGAGGCAGTTGGTCAGAGTGGAGGGAGTGGCAGAGGTAATGGATTTGGTGGAGATGTAGAGCTGGACATCATCAGCATAACAGTGGAAGACCATGTTGACGTATGATGTCACCACATAACATCCAGACACATACAAAACATCCACACACTCATTTTGGGGGGAGGTGTTACTGTATGAGACATGATGAAATCCTTAAAAGGACCAAGTAAATATATCTGTCCATCTCCTTTCCTTCTTGATCTGTTGTAACTCTCAGGCATGTGTCAAATCTTTCTATGTCAAATGAAACAGGCCGATCATAACATTTCTGTTCTCTCCGGTTCAGAAAGCTGAGGAACACTCGTCACGTCTGCTGACTTTTTGTGGAGGAAAAGTCTCCAAGGATACTGAGCTAAAACCACCGTAAATTTAATATGCAAATGAGGTAGAAAGATTGGGGAAATTTGCCTTGCAGTCTTAAAAAGCCGGCCAACGAGAAAGAAAAGAAGTTGAAAAACTTGTCAGGTAAGATTGGCTTTTAGTGTCCCTAGTGGGCCACCACACATTCATGTAGGTCTAGGACAAAAGTCTCAGAATAAGCAGCAGAGTGGAACACAGAGGCCTCCGCATCCTGGTCTGCTGATCTGACTGGTCAACTCTGCTAGTCAGAGGGGAGGACCAGAGTGGAGGACCTAGGATGCATCAGTCAGACCAGACCGGTCCACTCCCTGCTGGTCTGACTGGAGGACCTGGGGTGGGTGTTGCACTGCAGCAGCTCTCTGACTGACTAACCTGAACACTGTAGCTGAGACAGGATCTGGGCTCCTTCAAACTGGTGGCTCACCATCTTCAGGTTGGGCTTGATGCAGCGGATGAAACTGGAGCCCTGAGAGGGGGGGGGGGGGGGGGGGAAGAGAGAGGAAGGGAGAGAGTGAGAGACATGTGGCTGAGACCTAACGGCTGATCAAGGCATCCGTGGGGGTGGGGGGTGGGGGGGGGGGTGGGGGTTACTTACCGTGCTTCGGAGCTTCTCCAGAAGAATGTTCAACTGGGTCTGTTTGAAAGACATGACAGAAAGTTTTGTGTACAGACCGTCAGCGTTGCCAATTTAGCCATTTTCTAGCAACTTTTCTAGCAACAGATCTAAGATAATCCTTTATTTGTCCCACAGTGGGGAAATTGCAGAACTCTAGCGACTTTCTGTTGAAAGTAACAAGCGAGTAACAGCCAACATGCGTATTTCCTCTTCATTCCCTTGGCTTTAGGCATCCAGTCAAGCTCACACTGGCAGGTATAACAGCACATTAGAACCACGAGGGGATATTGAACGTGTCCCTTTGACAAAACCACAACATCAACCGTAACGGCGTGCCATTCAAACAGGACGAAGAAGAATCCAGAACATGCCGTTTGTGTTCACCAAGCCATGCAGGTAACGATGTTCACTGGCTCTTCAAGGCATCCCATTGGGACCTTCATACCCTCCCAAACTTCACCTCTCTCCCACCTCTCGCATAAACAGACGGTCTGGCTCAGCAAACGCGGAGAAACCCTCAAGGTCAGACAGCTAATACCTGTAAGCACTGTCTATATTGCCTTTTCGAAGTCTGATGACAGACAGGTTTTATTTTTTTTTAATTGGCTGGTAGGGTGACAGACCAAATGACACTTAGTCTGACCAATAAACAGCCTTGAGCCTGGGTGGCCAGGATTCAGAACGTTCCTGTGGTCGGGAGGCTGGGCAGAAGAGCGCAGAGGGGTGATTCATGGAAGGTTCCAGCACAGACGCCCAGACTTCTCATCTGCTGTTGTTCCAACATAACAGCCTGAATTCCAAACAGTCATGCTGTTTTCAACAGAAAGGTGACGGGATACACATACTCTGTATTTACCCTAACCTAGCATCAGAAACATAATGACCTCCTTCCATCAGGTCTATATTCCACACAGACGTGTTAGTGTTTCTAGCACCGTGCCGACATTAACGACCATTAATTATTCATGACAAACACCCAGCAGGCATCACATATTGCATTACCCAACCCAAAACTTGCGCTTGCAGGGAAAGTGTGAAATCTTAATAACAGTAGCTCCGGTTCTCCTCCTGTTCTCCTTCATTTTAGAAGGAAGCTGCATCTTGTGGTGAGCTGTGATTAAGTGGGTTTAAAAGCCGTCGATTTTTGGCTCACCTTGAACTTGTTCCCCACGCTGATGAAGCTCAGCTTTCCAGCCTTCTGTTTGGAATCCTTAGTGTTGTTGGAGTTCTCAAAGAGTTCCCTCACGAACCTGTCCTTGGACTCGCTGATCAGACACTCCAGAGACATGTGGAGGGCGTCGTTGTTTTTCTCAACAAACTTGGTCTGTCACAAGTCACAAGTTCACAGTTCTTGAAAGGACAGCAGGTTTTAAGGCATTAAACTGTCATTTATGGCTATCGATCATCACGTTTAGTCATTCATCAGAGGCTCTTATCTAGAGCGACTCACAGCAAGTACAGGGACATTCCCCCTGAGGCAAGTAGGGTGAAGTGCCTTGCTCAAGGACACAACGTCATGTTGGCACAGCTGGGGTTCGCACTGGGTACCAACTGCGCCACATGACTCCCTATGATTATGATCATCCCTGTGTAACGTGCTGACAGAGCGGATGGTTGGGTTGGAGTTTGCGAGGAGAGGCGGTCGAGGAGTTTGGAGAAAACAAAGGCTGTGTGGTGAGCCTACCGTCTCATAGCAAACGGCTCCTGCAAAGTGTCGGACTATGAAGCCCTCGTCATCCCTCACGTTCCTGTGAACGGCTAGCTTGGACTTCCTGGGCACCTGAGAGGATCGCACACGCATGCACACACACAAACACACACACACACACACACACACAGATTATCTTTTGAGTTAAACTACATTTAAATGTAGTTGTGGATAATGGAGAACAGCTCAGGGCTGGAGAACAACTCAGGGCTGAAGAACAGCTCAGAGTTGGAGAACAACTCAGGGCTGAAGAACAGCTCAGAATTGGAGAACAATTCAGAGCTGGAGAACATATCGGTCGGAAGGCTGCAAGGGCTCACAGTGAGACGGAAGTGGTTCTTGTGCTTGTTGTGAACGGTCTCTGCGAAGTGCTGGTCGCTAGGCTGAGGCAGGCGGTTCTCTTCATCCAGGATGTCCAGAATCCCCACCAGCTTGGCCTCCACCAGGTCTAACAGGAGAGACGACAGCGTTACAAAAGGATATTCAGCAAATGGAATCAGCGTGGCCTTACAGATAGCCAGCGTTTTTTTACTCAAAGAACAATTTTGTGAACTGCCCTGGGCCCATTCAGTTTCCAATTATGGAGACATACCTGTCCAAAACTACTTTTAAGTTTAATAAAGAAATGTAGTTTAGAAGTAGTCTCCCCTTGACCTATAACAGCTCCGTATGAAAATGGATCGTCACAAAGAAAATGTAAATTAGGACACTTAGAGATAACTTTTTGAAAGCAAAATGAACCACAACTCTACAGCACAAAGAATCCATCGAACCGCAGACCATTCTACAGCCCACACACTGTGGCTTAAATACTGGAGGCCAGTAAACATTCATTATTCTGTGTTGTAAATAATGGAGTCAGACGGCTCAGCGGGTTAAGGCGTTGGCCTTGTGATTGAAAGGTTGTGAGTTCAAATCCCGACTGTGGCTGTGATGTTGTGTCCTTGGGCAAGGCACTTCACCTCACTTGCCTCAGGGGGATTGTCCCTGTACTTAAAATGTAATTTGCTTTGGATAAAAGCGTCTGCTAAATGAGGTATTATTATTATTATTATTATTAAAATACCTGCAGTGAGCACGCACATTGCGATTGATAGATTTGCAAAAGCTTTGCAATACCTGACACTGGTCTAAGATCTCAATCATTGTCAACCTACCGTGTTACAATGAAACTGTGTGATTGTATACAGGGCTGAGAGCTCCCATACACTTATTAAGGTGTTAGTTTTGGAGGAACAGAGGGGGGAGAGGGGCGGTTGGGTGTGATGGATGACTTGTGGAGATTAAGGTAAGGCGTGCTCTCTGGGCCAACACCTCCAGGGCAGGCTCCACTGAGCAGTCTGCTAACTGAAAGGCGCTTGGCTAAATTCAGATCCCATTATGTGCAGCTGGGCACGTAGCAAGGCTAGCATAAACCCCCCTCATCACCTCCCTCCACCCCTCGCTGAGGGAGCAGCACAGAAAAAAGGCTGCGGCTCCGATGTGCTCTTCCACACGCTCAATCAGGCCCCCTAAGCATTTTTCACTCCTGTTGAACATGACAGAAGCTTCGCAAATGAGTATTCTTATTTTTCTTAGAGAGTTTGACCCCTGCTTCAAACCACACTGATGTCTCTCGCCACACACACACCCACACACACTTAAACAAACACATACACACACAAATAAGCCATTGGGTCCACTCTGTAGTTTGCTGCTGAAAGAACAGAGAGCAGTAAAGACCAGCCTCCAGCTTGGAGGGAACTGAGAAGCTGTAGCAGACGCACTGACCTATGCAGTCCTGATTGTCGACGTAATGGACCTCATTCACTCCAAGCCCCTCCTTCTGGTAGAGCTCTTGCTCCTGGAAAGCAGGAAGACAGACTTGACTGTTCGGCCACATTCAGGATCTTAATGTTAGAAGATGGTTTCTTGTCGTTCTTGGGGCAAAACCTAGGGTGAAACTCAAGCTCCCTGATATAATCCAAGCAACAACAATGTTTCTAACCCAATAAGGGGTAAAAAATATAAGAATATACAATTTTTATCTCATGATTTTTAACAGCTGCAGCGATCACTATGTTCTAGAAAGCCAGGACAGCAGTGCTAACGTAGACAAACATAATAATAATAATATTAAAAATAATAATAACAACAACCAGAAAAAGCACTCGCCTCTTTCAGGATGCGTTCGTTGAAGAACTGCTGTAGCTTCTCATTGCAATAGTTGATACAGAACTGCTCGAAGCTATTGTGCTCAAAGTATTCTGGAAACAGAAAACACACCCAGAAGTCAAACCTCCATAACCAGGTGAACCTCCTACTCACCCCCACCCCCCCCATCAGGCCACCGCCTCTCAGGCAGAGAGAGGACGTACCGAAGCCAGCGATGTCCAACACCCCAATGAAGTTGGCTGAAGTGTCGAAGGGGAAGCACTGGTTGACCCTGGTGACCACGTGGTCGAACAGTCGGCTGTAGACAGCCTTGGCCAAGGCGTCTCGTGCGTTATTAGCCTGCTCCACCTTCAGAGGAACCCTGCAAGATGAAAAATATAACAGGAGGGTTGGGGTGATTGCACCTAGCTGTGAGGCCTATACCCCCTGGCTCAGAACAAACTGCACCAGGCCTGCATGGCTTCCCAAGCACATAATTGCGTTATTGACAAGTTTGCAGGGGAGTGATTGGGGTGCAATACCCATCATAACACAATTGCAAAGTCTAAGAACTGGATCAACAGGGGTGTTGTGTAATTTCCTGTGGAGGCGCTCAAGGGTTTAGTTGAATATAATCTCACAAGAAAGATGCTCGAAAGTAAAATAAAACTGAATTGTTCGTCCTGTTGCCTTGAAAACTTTCCACCCCAAAAAACTTAAAGTTTTGCTCGTTTTAATTTACAAATAAGTAGCCGGCGTGCCCTTAAGCCAGGTGTCAGTTCACATGGCTCTCTCCGCTGAAGGATGATGGCCAATAGGAGCTGTGCTCCCTGTCTTAGCAGTGCTCCTGGTCTAGCTGCACCTGGCATAGCTGCCCCTGGTCTGAGCAGTGCTCCCGGTCTGAGCAGTGCTCCTGGTCTAGCTGCACCTGGTCTGAGCAGTGCTCCTGGTCTGAGCAGTGCTCCTGGTCTAGCTGCCCCTGGTCTGAGCAGTGCTCCTGGTCTAGCTGCCCCTGGCATAGCTGCCCCTGGTCTGAGCAGTGCTCCTGGTCTGAGCAGTGCTCCTGGTCTAGCTGCACCTGGTCTGAGCAGTGCTCCTGGTCTAGCTGCCTCTGGCATAGCTGCACCTGGTCTGAGCAGTGCTCCCGGTCTGAGCAGTGCTCCTGGTCTGAGCAGTGCTCCTGGTCTAGCTGCACCTGGTCTGAGCAGTGCTCCTGGTCTAACTGCACCTGGTCTGAGCAGTGCTCCTGGTCTAGCTGCTGCTGCTGGTCTAGCTACTCCTTGGCTCTGAAAGGAGCAGCTATGAATGAGCTGTGCTTCTTGGTCTAGCTGCTCCTGGTCTAGTTCTGATAGGAGCATCTCTGACTGAGCTTCCTGGTCTAGCTCTGAACATGATTAAGGACAGACGAGGCCAGACACATCCATTAACCCTGTTGAGTGTCACCAAGCACTGACAGTGGTGTTAAAAGGTGACACATCCTATAAGCACTCTGCGACATCCCCCCCCCCTCTCTCTCTCCCACACACGCCACCAACCCTCTTTCCACATTTCTGCCTAGACCCCTACACATGTTTAATTCATATCCCCTTTCCGGAAAGAATCTCCATTTAAACATTCAAAACGCCAAAGGTTGGGACCCCTGTCATTTAGGAAAAACCCAAGAAATCTGAAACGCTAATCGTGCATCTCCTCCAAGTGTTCTTGGTTCTTGCATAAATTCCTCTTTAGGCATCTTATCAACTGTCGGTGGAATTGACAGTCTCGACCCTACGGCTAATTGAAATGAGCATTAGGATGACCTGAAAGAAAATCTGCATGGAAGGGGTCAGCATGAGGAGGCAATAAGCCTGAAGCTGTTCGTCAACAACTGGGTGTGGGGGAGGGGTCAACGACCTCTCTTTCTCTCGGTGTCATCGGTACTCTCAATACGTCGAACAGTGTCCAATCTAAAGCCATCGCCTGTCAGGCTGTTTAGCCAAGGCTTTCCCCCACTTACATAAGGCGTTAAAATAGCCATGCTTAAGGCTGAGTGGAGCAGAACAACCTCCCCTCCCTCCGGCCCATTAGCCAAGCTACTGCTTCCAACTCATTGCTACTGTCATCTCTGGTAATCTTAGTACGATATCCCAAGACGTAGCACAGCAACAAAACAAAATATATATATATATATATACACACACACATATATTATATTTTACATATTTAAAAAATGTATTTACTATCTTAACACAAAGGCCTTCCACTCTCTAACAAACTCCCCCCAAAAATATGTGAAAAAATTCTGAATGACTATTTTAAAGTCCTTACATGCCAAAGAAGAACACACACAAGAAGAAGAACACACACAAAAAAAAGATATAATAATACATGTCAGGTCCTTATTCTCACTGCTGCCTGCTTACTTGATGACTGTTCCTTTGGTGCCCCCTGCTGTTGTGAGCATGACCCTGGTGGTGAGGCTGACTCGGAGGTCGTCTTCATCCAGACCCAGCAGCTCTGAGCAGTGCTCCAGGGCCCCGTCTGACTGGTTCTTCAGGGTGCAGCCGCCTGCGGACACAAACACAAGAGTTTGTCGTGTTGAGTTCGTGAGTAGGTTCGAACCCTGGCTGTGGCTATGTGATGTTGTGTCCTTGGGCTTCACTTCACTCGCTTCACTTCACCCTACTTGCCTCAGGGAGAATGTCCCTGTAATTGCTGTAAGTCGCTTTGGATAAAACAGTAATACAGTAATACAGTAATCCCTCGTTTTTCACGGGGGTTACGTTCCAAAAAGCACCAGTGATAAGTGAAATCCGTGAAGTAGAAACCTTTATTTTTTTTAACAATTATTATACTGTACAATTACATTTAAATTAAAGATTCATGCATTCCGTAATGCCGACCTACAGCCGCACAGCTTTTACCCTTCTTTAGCATGTCCAGAAGTTTAACTTTTTCTGCGACTGTTAACATCTTCCTCTGCTTTTTGGGCCCGACCGCAGGTGCCTTTGTCGGTGCAGAACGTTTTGTAGACATTATTGGTTAATGTAATTTGCTTGTACAAGAGACATTTATGTGTATTTAAAAAAAAAAATCTGTTTTGCATGTGTACAGTGCATACAGTGTTACAGTAAACCGCAACGTTATTGACGCACAGGTAGAGAAGAAGAGACTGTTCAGCCAATCAGAATGCAGAACACAATGCACGATAAAAAAAAAAGAAAAAGAAGTGAAGTAGTGAAGTAGTAGTGAAACCGTGATATAACGAGGGATTACTGTATTTTTTTTATTCAAGCAAATTGGTGCATTTATGTCCTTGTCGCACCTACAGTTTCAGGTCAAGACTGAAGAAGGGGATCAACTTATATGAAATGAAGCGCTTATTTTGCACGCTATTGCCACATACATCAACATGAGGTCCCCTTGAAAATCCATAAGGTCTTCGATACTGAAATCAATAAGAAGCTCAACATAAGCCAAGTCAAGGTCTAACTAAAGTCTAATGTAACTTGGAGTCCAAACACGCTAGGACATGCCTTAAACAAGAACAATTTGTCTTGTTAAAGTAAGGAGTAAAAAGGACCAAATCACAGAGTGATTTACCTGTGCTAGTTAACCTCTTCTGTGAATCGGCTTCCTAATGAAATGGGCTTCAGTGGACCTGAGGAAAAAGCACTCTATCCTAGCTTGACACTCGCTATGTTTCACTCTGATCGCAACGGCTGAGACAGACACAGAGATAAGGAGAGAGTAGCTGGTTGGGGTGTGATGTAGGAAAGACACTCTCACCCTCCCCTCCTGTCTTCTGAACAGGAGGGAGGGGAACATGCTCATCACACCACCAGACGTTATGCTCATCTGCTGCGGCCGGGGGAGTCACTACAGCAGCTGTATAACCAGACGTTATTTTGTAGAGCTAAATGAACCCTGGCTCTGGGAGCAGCTCTCTGTGGAGTTTGATGAGATTTCTTGGTCTCCAAACCCCAATGAATGCTGGGAAGGAATGAGAGAGTCCTATTTTCATCAGCGCTGTGTCGATGTCGAAGACCAGACGCTTGTTTATACTGAAGACAACCAGGGAAGCGTGGTGGCTGGCGAGGAAAGCTGAATATAAAAATAATCGATCAGCTAGAGGTGGCCTGAAAGGGGAAAGAAAACAAACACCAGCTGCACAGCAACAACGACTTGATCGTTTCTGCGGTGGCAAAAACTCAGGGAATGGTTGACCTTCTGGTCCAATGACTTCTGGTTGGGTCTGTTATGGTTGCTCATGACTGAGGTGAGTGACAGAATGTTTTTATTAAATTATAAATCCCTCCCTTCCCTATCCTCAGTTACAAAACTGCTGTGGGCCTTGTGAAAGGTGTACAGAGGTCAAAAGACTGGAGAACAGGACGTTCGTTCTTTTCACTTGTTTGCGTAACCGCGATGACAACATAGACACAGACAGGTATCTGTATGAGAGGGTACACGTGTGATGAATGAAAAAGGAAGAGCGATAAAAGACAGAGATGAAAGAGAGAGAGAAGCTCCGCTCACCTGAAGTACTTCCTGCCTCCTCAAAGTCGATGTTTCCCAGGTGCAGCACCCCAGCCACCACCCTGAACAAATCCAGCTTCTCTGTGTCGTCCAGGCCGATCTTCTTCATGGCCCCACACATCCTGTTGAAGTCCCCCTGGTCATCCAGCAAGGGGTCCTTCAGAGGCCCAGCTTTCAGGTGCTGGGAGATCACCAGGAAAACAGGGGTCAGTCACTGGCCTCCAGAGGTCACAACAGCCTGAGCAGCACCTGGGCTCTCTCACTCGCGGTCACAAAAGACTGTCAAACCAGAGCTTCCGCACGCAACTTAAACCATTGTGTGGTGTTCTTTTATGCAGTTCTCTTGATTTTTGCAGATCGGCAGGACCCACAATGTGTTTTTTGGGTGTGTTTTTTCTCACCAACAAAAACATGTATTTACCTGGAGTACAGACACAGAGATTCAGGTTGAATAAGGACAGAACTGCCATCTTATTTTAATTTTAGTAAACAAAGATTGAGTATGGCTCCCATAGACCTGAACACTGCACAATGGTTTAATGGAACTCTGAGCTCTCTTAACACCTACAGAAATCTGCACAGCAAACGAACCACATCAAATCTCAAAATTCAGCCTCCGCAGGATGTGATGTCACAGTGAGATGATCTTCTGGCCTGGCAGCAGAGTCGACACTACAGCTGCGCACGCTCAAAGACCACGCCCATACAGTGATGTGTGTGTTTACCGAAAACCAACAACAGCTTGAAGAAGTTATTTTACTCCTAGTTTTGGGAACATGTTTGTGGTGAACAGATGAGCGTGTCAGATGCAGCCAGGGACCATAGCTAGGGGGAGGGGACTCCATGGTAACCATGGGGACAGGACTAGGGGTGGTTCTTCTCTATAGAAAAACGGATGATCCAAGGTGATAAGAAAAGAAAAGAATCCATAATGGACGGTTTCGGTTTCAATCTTAATCAAAACATTTAGCTCAAACAATAGCAGATCCCTAATTGCAACCCCTAAATAAATTCAAAATCAGCACTTGGGTCATAAAAGTGTTTACATGCCAGACTTGGGTCTGTTTCTGCTGTGTGTACACTTTCAGGCTGAGCTTGAATTGAAACCCAGACCCACCAGAGCAGAACAGACCGGAGCTTCTGGAAATTCATCTCTCAGACTCACTGGGCACCTCATAGACCACCTACTGTGACATTCTGATCAGACAGAAGCTAGGCAAGTAGGATTGTGTCCTTTTGACCTGAAGCCCTACACTAGACAGCAGAAAAAAAACATGCACTGAACTAGGAAGAGAGAGCGAGAGAGAGAGAGACAGAGAGAGAGAGAGAGAGACAGAGAGAGAGAGAGAGATACATGCAGTAACCCCACTACACTCGGAGTGGATGTGAAAGCAGAGATTAAATTGATCTCTAAATTCACATTGCCGTCAAACAACCAAAAGAAAGCTTGTCTACAACACTGGGCAAAACATGACTGTATAGTCACCTGATCGTCCTGTGTTTTATAGAGAAGAAGCAATGTATAAACACACAGCCAAAATCAACGTGAGTGTCGAGGGATATGGAGGATGTAAGCGCTTGTTATGCGCTGCGTGTTGCTAACGAGCCTCTCTAGCGCGGCGAGCAGATCATTATCCCAGACAAATGTTAGGTTCCTCTCTCTAGGGCTTCATTCATCTTGATACAGAACATATTCCACTGAATCATTCACGTATCAGTGCAGATTGCGCAAGTAAAAAGTATATGCTTGTATTTTCTTTCATGAGCCATTTCTGCAGTAAATTATAATTTAAGTTTTAGATGAATCATATGTCATACATATTATAATTACAGATGGGGGTGGAATAAGACATGGGTGTGCCTGAATGAAGAGGGTGAATCACTGAGGATCTTCAAGGGAGGAGAGAGGCAGTGGTCCGTGGTGGCTTTCAATAACAATAATAATTCATTATTCTGCGCCAGGAGATGCAATAACGGAATATCTCTGCATAATTAATCAAAAGAATGAGGAAGCGCAACGAACTGATTTTGCTGGATAAAGTTTTCACTCTGAGGCACTGCCTTGCACTTGCACTACTTAAATCTGTTTTGGAGACAGTTTGAAGGGTTGAAAGAAATTTTATGCTGACCACTGCTGGGAAAAAGTGAAAATGACCTTTGTGGCAGTTTACAGCTCCATGGTTTCAGAAACAGGAAAGAGGGAGAGAAGAGTCCTGTCATAAACAGGAAGTGGAACACATCAGATGCCATTTCCTGTGTGATAAGCATGGCGACAGGGGAAAAAAAAGTGTGTGTGGTTGTCCAGGGGTTTAAGAGACTGCCTGGAGTTCCAAGGGCATAACAAAGACTATGAAGGAGAAGGAATGAGGAGAGAGAGGGGGGGGGAGAAGAGAGGAGAGAAAGAAGGGAGGCGAGACATCAAGAGAGAGAGAAGGCGAGAGAGAGAAAGCAAGAGAGGAAGGCAGAGAGGGATGGCCGGGAGAGCAAAAGAGAGGCTGATTTGACAGAGAGAAAGGAGGGGGAGAGAGAGTGAAGGATGATGTCCACTTTACCTCAGGGCTTTTGCGGTTCTGAATAATCTGTTTGTCTGTGTCCTTGTTTGCAAAGAAGCGAGTGCATCCTCTGTTCAGGTACTACAACAACAGAAAAACAAGCAGAATACATCAATGATCCAACCACTGAGGCTGACAGCTTTCATATCTAACCCAGCAAGGCTAATGGCAAGCTGGTCGCACCATGTCATTGATCATGCAAATCCCTGCGTTGGAGCACATTGTGATTTAGGCTTGCGGGTCGCCCTGCTTTGCAGCGATTCATCTCAGTCTGTTGTTTTGTTTAAGTTGTTTGTGAATCGCAGTTGAGTTTTTGATGTTAGCAAGTGAGGATTGTGAGGGGGGCATCTGACATGGTGGATCCTCAAAGCGAAGGGAACGTATGTTGTCCTGTGAGCTGCGGTGAAGTGATGTGTAAGCCACCGTGGATGCAAGGACCTTTGACAGGATTCTACTTATGATCGTGGACATTGTCACCTCAAAACTCACTTTCGTGTTGATCCAGATCTGTACTTATTATCTGCCTTCTGTCAACCCTGAAGCAAAAATCATCACTGCATGCTAACTCTGCCCACGCCCTCTCCTGAGAATCAAGGTTTACCCAAATGGTCAATACTTATGTCCGTGATTTAATTGGGGGATTGGCAGAAATGTCACTTCCATTATAAAGGCATTACTCAGTTTCACAGCCTCCATTACTGCAGACTGTGTTGATGTTGAGCACTGCTTGGCAGTGTTTCTGTCTGGGAGAGAGAGAGACAGAGAGAGAGAGAGAGAGAGAGAGAGAGAGAGAGAGAGAGAGAGAGAGAGAGAGAGAGAGAGAGAGAGAGAGCCCCTGGCACAGCCCTGTGCCCGTCGAGAGCTGGTGATGGGTAAAAGAAGTGTCAGGGCAGCTAGAACATCACCCCTTAAAGATCTGCTGCACACATCATATGGTGACTCAGTGATCCACCAGATGGACGGTTTAAAAGGGGGAGTTGGTGCCAAAAGAAGCCTCTTAAAACCATGTCTGTGAGCGCCATCTAGCTGTGTAGTGACACATTTTTAAAACCATTCAGGACAGCAAGAGCAACATCCCTGGAATCCAAGGCCCCACACGTCAATTCAGCTTAGCTAAAAATTCAATGAATAGCTTAATCTGTGTCTTTGAAACAGGGACTTAACAGGGTTTAACTGTGCTTGTGGTTCTTTAAGCAAGAAACAGCCGGACGGAGGAAGTGGGGGGGAAGGGGGGGGGGGGGGGGACAGAGAGGACGGCTCACCCTGAAGGTGTCGGGGGAACCCAGGTGGAACCTTTGGCTGATGTCCTCAGAGGCCCCTGCACACAGACGGTAGAAGATGTGGTAGTTCCTCTCCTCGGAACTCTGACGGCAGATTCTGGACTTCTCCAGCAGGTAGTGAGAAACGAACCCACCCACAACGGCATTCTGACACACACACAATGTTGTTGTGTCAGTCTTGTTGGTATATAAAAATAAAACATGGATCTTTTTTTTTTCCATGGATCTTTTTTTACCTTTTGATTGAAGTGAATTTCTACAAACTTCCCAAATCGACTGCTGTTGTTGTTCCTGACAGTTTTAGCGTTCCCAAAAGCCTCCAGCAGAGGGTTGGCTGAAGAAACAATAAAAAATCCACTCAAACAGTAAAAAACAAAATGGTGATTCAAGTTGAAACAGGTCAGACCTCCTCACCTTCAACTATTCTCTCATCTATATCTTGTCCAGTTCCATAGGAACTTGTCAAGTACCTATTTAAAGAAGGAGAACAAAGAGGAGCAGTTATTAACTATGTTTACATTAGTCATTTAGCATATACTCTTATATAGAGCGACTTACAGTAAGTACAGGGACATTACCCCTAAGGCAAGTAGGGTCAAGTGCCTTGCCCAAGGACACAATGTCATGTTGGCACGGCTGGGAGCTCAAACTGGGTACCTTCTGATTACCATCCGACTCCATAACCGTTCAGCCACATGACTCCCCATGAATGGGTTTTAACAGATTCACAGAAGTCAGAAGATTTAAACTCAAACCAGCAGTTTGAAACAGTACCTGAGCACAAACTTGGTATTTTCCGTTTTCCCTGCTCCCGACTCCCCTGAGACGATAATGGACTGGCTCATCTTCAGAACCCGCATGTCTCTGTAGGCCTTGTCCGCTGGCAGAGGACAGAACATCAGCCACGCTGCCCCCCAGTGGACACATGCAGAGGTGCATCTGTGGCACCCTACTCACCGATGGCGTAGACGTGGGGCGGGAGTGTTCCCAGAGACTTTCCATGATACTGTTTGATGGTTTCGGGGGCGTACAGCTTTGGGATGTCATAGTACGGGTTCACTGCGATCAGGATATTAGCTACAAAAGTCTATCAGGAAGAGAGAGCGAGAGTTGCTGAACTTAGACCCAGGCTACGGACAGACAATAGCAACTACAACATACTGCCATGCCTCTGCATGCATCTAACATGCTGAATCTAAATCAAACACTAAATACACATTTAGCTGTGCCTGTGACTGTGTGTAGGGAGGCAGCCAGGCCACTAGGTGGCGTCTGAAGAGAAGTCACCTCAGAAGACCTGATTAAGTTCAGTGGGGAATAAGATCTCACTCAGTCTGTGGATGATTACTGAGGTTACCTGAGCCCCAGGCTCAGGCACATAGACCAGCAGGGAGAGAGGCAAGACAGGGGCAGTCAGTGTGTGTGTGTGTGTGTGTGTTTGTGTGTGTGTGTGTGTGTGTGTGTGTGTGTGTGTGTGTGTGGGGGGGGGGGGGGGGTGTGGGTGTGTGTGTGTGTGTGTGTGTGCGCGCACAAATGCATTGGAGGGGTGAGAGTACAGTCATGAGTGACTGTCCTAACCTCAACTAGCAACAAAAAGCTCAAAATGTCTTGAGTGATATATATTGGGGTACTTACATAAATTTTGTCTTTACTATATCTCACTCGGACGTTGTTTAATAAAGTTGCTTCGTTCAAGTACATCAAGGAACCTGACAAACAGAGAGAGGCAATGTGTCAACATGAGAAACTAATTACATATTGAATGACTTATTGAGTTTTTAGTATTGTTACTGATTAACAGTGCAGACACAAATGGGGTTGAAAACTGAATCGAAGCAAATTAATCTGAGTACAATGAAGTTGTTTCATCAGGGCTGAAAAACAAAGACAGGTTTCTGAAACTCACAGTTATCCTCCACGTGTTTGTTGATGTCATCCTCAGCTGGAAACACTTGGTTAACTGCGGCCAAAAAGGTCTGGAAAAATAAATAAATAAGAGGGAAACATAAGTGAGGGAGAGAGAGTAAAGGCCATACTTCCGAAGCAGAACCTCCTGTAAATAGTTGAAATAATTGTGGGAGACAGAGAAGACAGCTTCGAACCTGAAACACAAACACTAGAACAACAAGCCGTGAGTCTGTTGTTCACTTCAAGGTGGATGGTGTCTAATATGGAGTCAGGTGGTTCAGTGGGCTAAGGCGATGGGCTCATGATCGAAAGGTTGCGAGTTAGTTTCCCGGCTGTGCCAACATAACGTTGTGTCCTTGGGCAAGGCACTTCACCCTACTTGGCTCAGGAGGGAATGTTCCTGTACTTGCTGTAAGACGCTCTGGATAAAAGCATCTGCGGAATGAATAAATGTAAATGTAATATGTGCCCCCCTCTTACCCCCAGCTCCAACCTCCACACCTCCCCCAGCTCCCAGGTGACTGAACCCAAACTGATCCGAGCTTTCCACAGGGCTTCAAACAGCAGGCTGCTGGGAGCGCTGAACAGTGAGTGACACATCAAGGCCCCATGAATTATTTGGAGGTAGAAACTGGATCAGGTGGCGAGGCCACAAACTGCAGTCGTACCTCGACCGTGGCCGTCCCACCACACGTGTTACCCCAGACCCCAGGACAGACCAGGCTGCTGGGAGCTGTGGCTCTCGGAGGCTGGAACAGGTCTGATTCTTTAAGTACCCTCTCCCTCTATCTCTCCCCCCCTCTCTCTCTACCCCCCCCCCCCCCCCTCTCATTTCTCTCTCTCTCCCTCTCCCTCTCTCTCCACCCATGCTTCTGAGCTGCTTGGAAACAAATAGTGTCAGAAGTCAGGCCCCACTGGCGTGACTAGAAAACATCAAAGCAAGGCTGAGTCTCGTGTTTTCAGACTCATGAGGTGGCTGATCCACGTCAGCCCTCCAGCCAGCGTACTGCCGCTACGCCACGCTCAAGACCCACTCCAAACTCATGAAACAATACCACAAAAGCAACTGAAGGTGGTCAACATACTCATACTTTAACAGGGTATAAATAACCATCTTAACTGCCACAAAAGGCCTAGTCTGGCGGTGGTCCACGCAGTGGGACTCTGTCTAGACCAAACACAGCCTGCCCAACACTGCTCATGTCTAGATCAAACACAGCCTGCCCCACACTGCTCATGTCTAGATCAAACACAGCCTGCCCTACACTGCTCATGTCTAGACCAAACACAGCCTGCCCCACAATGCTCATGTCTAGACCTAACACAGCCTGCCCCACAATGCTCATGTCTAGACCAAACACAGCCTGCCCTACACTGCTCATGTCTAGATCAAA
The DNA here is from genome assembly GCA_030340665.1 of Neosalanx taihuensis. NCBI lineage: Eukaryota > Metazoa > Chordata > Actinopteri > Osmeriformes > Salangidae > Neosalanx > Neosalanx taihuensis. The sequence continues at coordinate 188,022 of JARGSH010000118.1, read as the reverse complement.
CACAGCCTGCCCCACAATGCTCATGTCTAGACCAAACACAGCCTGCCCCACAATGCTCATGTCTAGACCAAACACAGCCTGCTCCACACACAGCTCATGTCTAGATCAAACACAGCCTGCCCTACACTGCTCATGTCTAGACCAAACACAGCCTGCCCCACAATGCTCATGTCTAGACCAAACACAGCCTGCCCTACACTGCTCATGTCTAGACCAAACACAGCCTGCCCCACAATGCTCATGTCTAGACCAAACACAGCCTGCCCCACAATGCTCATGTCTAGACCAAACACAGCCTGCTCCACACTGCTCATGTCTTGACCAAACACAGCCTGCCCCTCACCGCTCATGTCTAGACCAAACACAGCCTGCCCAACGCTGCTCATGTCTAGACCAAACACAGCCTGCCCAACGCTGCTCATGTCTAGACCAAACACAGCCTGCCCCTCACTGCTCATGTCTAGACCAAACACAGCCTGCCCAACCTTGCTTGTGTCTAAACCAAACACAGCCTGCCCCACACTGCTCATGTCTAGACCAAACACAGCCTGCTCCACACTGCTCATGTTGGGGGCCCTGTCAGCGTCACTGCTGCTCTCAGGGTCTTAAGCTGTCCAAAAACCAAGAGGCACTGCAGGTTTTTAAGACCTCAAAGTTCCTATACCAAAGTGACGTACAGTCCGATCATTCTTTCCTTTCGTAGCAAGTTCCACACTCTCACCCTGGCAGGATGCAACAGCTGAGTCACGTGACTGCAGGAAAGGGAACGAGGGCCTGAGGAGGGAGATGCAAGGCCCTCTACCATTTAAAACTGTCCCTTCCATCTTTTAAAACTGTCCCTCTCTCCCTTTCTCCCTCCCTACCTCCTTCCTTTCCTTTCCTCTCTCCCTTTCTCTCCCTCCCTCCCTCCAGATGAATGCAAGGGAGCTGTGGAAACCATCTGGGGCCAGATGACCTAACACAAGAGGACCACAGACTCGGTCATTGTGGCTGAGTGACGCCGTGTCACGCTCCGAGTAGCCTTCCCTCCCGATGTGCTCCCCGGGCAGCCTGCCTGTCTGCCTGTCTGCCTTCCTGCCTGCCACACAGACACTGGCACTGACTGGACACTGTGTACCTCCCTGTCACAGACCGGAGACTGACGTCCGGAAAACAGACTTATCCGTCAGGCAGTAGATTACACGCAGCCATGAGAAGTGGACTAGACCAGGTACACATGGATGGAAGAAAAACTTTTGGAACATCCTCAGCAGTGAACGAAATGACTGGCCTGTGTTTTACAAGCCGGATGTAAACACTCATAGCGGGCAGGTGGTTCGAAGAAGACGCTCGGTGGAAAAGCAGTTGAATGACAAGCATGAAAGCAGCACAGAAAGCTATGTATGTAACTATAGAAACATTATTGGTTCTGCTGAGAACCTACTTGACCACGAGACACTTCAACACAGATACTCTTCCCTGTAGGCAAGGACAGGCTTCACGTTTCCAGACAACAAATCAAAGTTGAAAATCGAGTTGAAAATCTCTGCCACGCTGATAACGTTTCTCGTCCAGCAGTTTGCGATGAATGTTGTTTGCGGTGTTGTAGCTCTCTCACCTTTCCCCTCTCTTTAAGAGGCTCGATGGTCAGACTGTCGGCTCCTATGTCCACTATCGTTCCCAGCTGGAACCCGTCCGTTGGGTGGGGCGCCCACACCGGCTTCCCGTCCTCCATCGCTGGGGTGCGCTCTGGAGAACAGATCAGCATAACACACCTGTGATCAGGGTGGTCACTGCATTCAAGCGGCTAGCCAATTAATGCCCTTTAACACCCCCCCCCCACTCCCCCTCCCCCCCATTCTTCACTGCTCCGAAAGCAACAAGCATTATGAGGACACTTCCATACCATCATTCTCTTGGGCATGGCCTCTTAATTCCAGAAACACAGATGAACGTGTGTGATGAGGTTAGACCAGGGGTGGGCAATTCTGGTCCTCGAGGGCCGGTGCCCTGAAGGTGTTATATGTTTCCCTGCTCTAGCACACATGATTCAAATGAACGGGTTGTTATCAAGCTCTGTGGTAGCCTGATAAGGATTCTTCATTAGAATCAGGTGTGCTGGAGCTGGGAAACCTGGGCTCTCGACGACCGGAATTGCCCACCCCTGGGTTAGACAGTAGAAAGAGCCCATCCTCACAGATCTCAGGCACGTGCTGCTACATAGCAAAACATAGTGGGAGCATGACGGTCCCATCACAAGAACAGTGAGGGTGTGTGTGTGTGTCTGTTAGAGCAGCTAATGACCGTTGTAAAGATATACTTAACTACCCTTCCCTTTTTCCATCCTACCTGCTAGCCCTCTCTCTCTCTCTACACTTCTCTCTCTCCCGCCCTCCCTCCCGTCCTCTACAAGGTACAACAGACTCCAAACTACAGCCATGTGCAAGACTGAAAAACCTGTAATTACACCGAGGCTAACAACTTGTGACTCCTAAAAACAAGACCGCTGTTTTGTCTGATGACAATGGTGGTCAGAACAGTGTGAGCTGGAACACGTACAGCGAGGTGTGTCAGGTGATGCATTACTGACATTTAGACCTGGAGAGACGCTTTCTCTACAGCCGTGTTAGAAACTAACACTAACTAACTAGAGAACCTCTGATCTCATATTCAAAGCAGGATCAAATAACAAAAGCTTGCTTCAAAATGTGTTGTGGCCTCTATCAAGCATCTGTACTAACTTACTCCTTGACATATTTTGGCCTTTTGCCAAACTTGTTGGCTAGTTTATGGCAGATGTCATAAGCAAACAGGACTGGCGAACCATGTGGTTGTTTGAGATCATTTCCTGGGGAACACAGCAACAGTGGCCCAATCTAGATGAGTTCTTCCTCTCTGTGTGTACTCATGTTCAGAGCTGGGCCCAGATGGGACAATGTCGCCTGAATCACCAAGCTGGTGGGTTTGGCAAGGCTCCACAGCACAGCCAGAGTTCTAGAGAGAGCGTTCCATGATAGCTATATTATCAATTATTCAGGTCACGCTTTGGGGGGGAAAACTTCATATGTGCCACAGCTGTCTTATGGGGGGGAGCGTGGGAGGAAGGGGGATAAAATAAAACCGCATCAAAACATATCCAAAACACAAAACAAACAGACCCATTGAAAAGACAAACATCTTCGATGATCCTCTGGAAGATACGTAAGCCTGGGATTTAACAAGGACATAAGTGGAGCTTTTCGTCTCATGGGGCTTATACAGCTACTGTAGACTCTCAGTCAGCCTATCCCCCCCTATGCAACAGGGTCTCCCAAGTACAAAACTGTTTTACTTAAAAACCAAGTCTTGCTTCATCGTAACTTCATGCCAAAGGGAGAAAAAAAAAGATCTCATGAACATGAATGAGATCATAGACAATAGCGAACCCGTTTGTTTGCATGTTTGAAAGTTGGAAAGTAATACCAAGTTCGAAAGTTTTCATACTCAAAAAACATTGTGTCATTGTCATTCCACGAAGAAGAAAAAAAAAACGTGTCGTTAATCAAACGAGTCTAGAATTTTCTTCAATCCAGTCTGACATGACTGAACATGGACTGAAGGATATCAGCGATTTGTGTTTTGAGCTGTCGTTTGCCTGGCTGTGTAATCTGTCAACTGCATGAGCAGCCTTCTAATACCGTACTTCCCACTGAATAATCTTAACTTCTTCCTTGTTACAGTAAAAAAACTAAGCTCATGTGTTGTCATCCTGGTCCCATGAACTCTGTGGATGTTGTCATGTCTGAAATGTTTTCAGTTGAAGGTTCCTGTTCTTGCCAATGACCTCTGGTGATGTATTTAAATGAGTGATTCTTTGCTGAAAATCCTTCAGGATTTGAGATGAAGTCATCATCCAAGCTCTCCAACTTCCTGATACGGTTTATCGCACTAACCCAGTTAGATTAGATCTGAGCACATTTCAATGCTGTCATTCAAGGTAGTGTATTGTGCATTTCATAACATGAATGTGAGCATAGGAATCTGCCTGTTGAGAACAACTTTAGTTCACATTTGTGGAAAGAACTGATGCATTTTTTGTGTACACTAATATTGTGCCTGACCATGAGAGAAATCAGAGCTGATTAAACCTAAACCCTGAACTAGCCTCATTGGCTAAAGCTAGACTGAACTAGAGCCAGACTATTTGTACAGTGTGTTATGAGCTGCACTGAACCATGTATAACTCAAACTGCCTCAAGCTCCAACAAGCCATGGAGAGGCAGAATTAAACTGGGAGGAACCGGACTCTCACTTCAATAAATTTAACAGCCCAGCTCAAAAACAGTATTGTAATTCCTGTACTATGACCACCATTACGGTATCTATATTGCCCAAAAAAATGGGTGTTGAAAGTGGAAACTCATTTATTCTTTTCACAGCACTGTCCGGTATCAGTAGCGGTAGTTTAGGATTTTAATTGCCTGCCTTCAAGTTTCTCCTTCTACCTACCACTAAAGCGATTATGAGTATAAACATTTTCTTATTCAGTAAGTCTGTTCAATTTAAGTTAGCGATGCACACAAATTATTTAAGATGTTAATGTTTGCGGCAACTACTTCCCGAGTACAGGTTCAAATCCCATTTTAAAAGGTAGCTACTGTGGCCACAGCTCTAACTAAAGTGAGATTGCGTCTCATTCGCCGTAACAGAAGTTAGACGAGCCAACATCACGCCAGATTCATGTGACCTCCCCATGCCGTCTCCAGCTCAGTTAACACATAAAACATTGAGGCCTCTCTCGGTCACCTACGCGAAACTGCTGAACTAGTCTAATCTAAAGAGGCACATAATGAACAGCCAGATCATCATTTCAAGTCAACAAGGTTCCCGCTATTAACCTTCGCTATCCTATCCGTTGTTCTGGTCTTGTCCTCACGTATGTGATGCATGTGAACTCCAGCGCTTAGTTCCAGGCCTGCGGGGAGCCTCGATTTTCCCAGGAGACTGTTCTCCTTTAAGGTTGACAGCACTACACACCTGCTCTGGTGGCTTTAACGATGTTTTGGTGCAGAGGTCTGCACCTGAGGAAAACCTGGCTAATGTAACCTCGCATCTGAAAATTACATATGCAAAAAAATAATAATCCTCGTCATTGTGACCCCTCTCCTTGTGCCCCTGTAGACTTGAGGACGCAACATCCTTCATTCCAATCTGCTTCTAGCAATGTCCAGGTAGGTTCATAACATTTTAAGCACCTGTAAATATATCCAATCTAATGTGACACAATTCTGCGTTAACTATCGCAAGTTTAAACTGTGATACTTTACAGCATTGTTCTCCAATCCTGGTCCTTGAGGGCCGCTGTCCTGAAGGTTTTAGATGTTTCCCAGGATTGGACACCCCTGATCTAAAACCTTCAGGACAGCGGCCCTTGAGGACCAGGATTGGAGACCCTTGCTTTACAGCCTAATTCATGCATAAAATAGGGTTGCTTGCATTAGTGAGTGTCATTTAGAGTTGAAGATTGCTGATGTTGTGATTTGGGATCCTTATTTCCCCGTTCATCTAGAGCTCTACAATCTGGAAAACAGATGGACGCAGCGATGGAGAAAGCATAGAGGGGTGACAGAAGGCATGGGAGTGTGGGAGTTTCTGTGAACACTGGGACACGTTGTCACGAAACCTTAAATTGTTGCTGATTCAACCCAGATACCAGTGATCTTTTAAGATGAGTGCATATGGAGCAGAGATGGCCACACTGCCAGATGGTATCTTAAAGTAACCGGATGCTTCTATACCATGGAGGAAATAGGGGCGCTGGGATTGGATAGCCTGAGAGTTATGCCTTCTAAACCCACTCTTCTGCCTCATCAGAGACAAGCGGAGGATTGTTGGACTTGTGTCCGCGGTGGACTGAGACACCACTGTGGTGGTACAGGGAGGTCACGTGACTCTCTGAGACACAAAACCCTGTGATATGTTTAGAAACAAAGTGCCCCCACGGCAGTTGTGAATGTGCCCAGACAAAACTCCAAAGAGCTCCAGTCTTCGGCGCTTCAGAATCGGATTCAACACAGTGAAGAATCGGCTTCACTGTAATTTCTCCTGTTTGTTTTTTAAATAACGCTCTAAAAATAGGCCAGCATCCTTATCTTTAATTTCCTACAGATTTAGAAAACATAACATGACACAATCTGATGAAACTAGGAAAACAAAACTAGTGTGGTGCCAAATATTTACAGGAGTATGATTAAGATTTGGTACTTGATAAAGTCCTTGTAAATCAGTTAGGGCTTGTTTCACTAAGAGAAAGTCAGCAGGTGTGCATGTTAAGGCTTGACCTGTGTCCCAGTCAGAGGAAAGGTGTGTTAAATGGGTTCATACTGTAACAGGTGTGTCATCAAAAACGTGGGCCCACACCCCTGCATGACCAGTGCGTCTTTAGGCTTATTACATGTATCAGAGCTACCTGATAAAACAGGTTTTCAAACTAACAAACAAGCCTAATGGTTTTAAGCTAAGTCAACACTGGAGACTCGAGGACACAGTGGCTAACCAGAAGACCACATGCTGTTTATACCGAGCAGGTCTGGGTTCAAGACCTCTTGTCAGAAAGAGGGTTTGATCTTAGCACAGATTACCTTGACGGAGGGTTAGAACAGGACACTTCAGATGCACATAACTACTAGGGAGGCTGGAGCTAAAGAGGAAGTTCAATAGGAGCCAAACCACTTCTTCTGTTTAAAGCACAAAGTGTGCCTTAAAATGACTATTGTCTATCGGAAAATAATCTGTACAGTACGTGATGTAATAGCCCAGACTGCAGCCCTGCCCTTACTGGGAGTGTAAAAGGTTTAGCAGATTAGCGGTTTCTCTCTATTGAACTGGACAGGAATCTCTGTCTGTCTGTGGTTACCTCTGCTCACTCCTCCGTCCCAAACTGCCGTTTGCTGATGTCAGCACTAGACCCAAACAGTAAACGCGATGCCTAACTTAACAAAGCTGTACAACAGCTTAAACATTGATGAAGAGCAGCTCCCTCATGTCGAAGTCTAACACTCATAAATCGTTGTTGCCACTAAAAAAGTTAAATATTTCACAAAAAAGGTCTAGAGGTAGACTTGAAATATCAAATAATTGTCGATTAATCTGCTTAACTGACTTACGAAAAAGGTTCTGACTTCAATTTTGTTTTCAGTTCTTCAGGTTTAGTAATCCCATTTTATAGATCAGTTTCAGACTAAAAGGCTTCATTCTTAGGAAAACAGGCTGTCACACAGACACAGCTGGGTCTGTTCTTTGTCAGGATACAACGGCCCACAGTCTGTCCCTGGAGAGCCTCACAGCAGAATCTCTTCCCTCACATCTTGTCCTCCAGAGCACTGAGGTCTCACTTCTGTGTGATCTGCTGTCTCTACATAGATACGCTACAGATTATTCAACGTGCATGAGGTAAGAAACTCCATACTGCTGCTGGTAAAATGAATGGGCAGGAAAAGCCTGGTGGAGTCTCAATGAGCAGACAGGCAGATAAGAGACACACACACACATGCTCACACATACACTGGGCCCTGGGACGGACGGACAGACACACACACAGACGGACACGCACACACACACACACACACACACACACACGAATCTCCCAAATCCCATTGGTCTTGTCCAGTCAAAGGGAACATGGAAAACACATTGAGGCTCTGGAGCCAAATGCAGCTGGCAAGAGAACAGTACTGGGACCAGAACACACAGACAGTCAGTCAGTCAGTAAGACAGGAGAACAGCACTAGGCCCAGAACAGACAGACAGTCAGTCAGTAAGACAGGAGAACATCACTACGCCCAAAACAGACTTGGGAGTCAGGTAGTTGAGCAGTGAGGGTGTTGGGCTGGTAATCAGAATTAATTTAGTCATGTAGTCATTTGGCAGACATGAAGCTAAACATGTCGGATAGAAGAGAGATGTTTCTCAGAGTAGAAGCACATTTGCCTTAATGACCAGGACAGAGAGAGAGAGAGAGAGAGAGAGAGAGAGAGAGAGAGAGAGAGAGAGAGAGAGAGAGAGAGAGAAGGCTGCTTTAATTTGGGTCAAAGTTTCCTCTGGAAACGTTTTACCTAACGAGCAGAGCACTAGCAATGGAACGGAGGAAGAGCAAAAAAATCCATTCCTATATTACACAAAATACGAAACGTCACCAAGCATGAGTTACACTTTATATCCTAACTACTTTGAAATAACGTAGAACAGAAGGAAAACACTAACTGCAGTTTAGATTCCAAACATGAAATCTACAATGGGGCTTGTTGAGTTTTCTGCAGTCTAGTCATTTAAAAATGGTTTTGTTGTGGCAACAACTGACAAAATGGTTCACAATCAAGCCTCACACCCAAACAGTGACACCCACTTGTTATCTGTAACACCAAATAGCAGCACACATAACAGTATCAAACAGAGTGCAGCATACAATAAACTGTCAGCTTCTGTACTTGCCTCGTCTCATGCAGCGTGAGTAATCCTAACTTCAGACCATGGGCAGGCCTGCGCTCCAAAGGTCAGCAGCGCACAAGCCAATAGGAAGAGAGAATGGTTAGACCTATGCTCTGCGTTGCTATGGTTATGCTACCTGTCATGGCGATGGGTTGGGCTCATTTGCATTCTTTCTAGGCTAACAAATTGAAGGCAATCTAGTAAGCAAATAAGGTTATGCCGAGTTTAGCCACGTTAAACTAAGTGAAAAAATTTAAACATAATCCTTAACCCAAAAATGCATCCAAAAGCTAGACAGCCTGAGCTCGGAGTAAGATCAGTGTGTGACCACGGTCTTATTTTTTATAGACAAAATGAAAGAAGTACAATAGATAGAGAAGATATAAAGTGTCACTGAGTCATCAACACAGCACTGGTCTCTTAGCATGGGAGCAAAGACTCACAATCTAGCAAACATCCCCTTTGTTTTAGGAAAGAGTTAGGATCTTCAACTAAAACCAAACCATAACACCTAGATGTGTGTGTGTGTATGTGCGCGTGTGTATGTAAAAAAACAGCAAACCACTATGCACCTGGAGCCAGAAGTCTAAGCGCACACACTATGTAAGGTGACACTCTCCATCACATCGCACAGAGAGACTTTAGTCTGCTCGCTGGAGCACAACTAATTCAGATCACATTCCACTAATTACAAAGACACATGGACCAATAGTCAATGGGTCTTAACCCAGCCTCCACATCACCCACATCACCACCCCCCTCCCCCCTCCCAGAAACATGATATCACCTCGTCCCATTCCCTCGCTGCCACAGGCTGCGCTGCGTGGGCCTGTTCTGCTGAGAGATGAATGGGTTAAAAGGTCCTCTGGTCGTATATTGGGATGTCCTGTTGCCACCTAGTTGTACCCGCCAGCAGGGACACTGGGAGCAGACGAAGAGGGTGCCACGGAGAAGAGTCTCCAGTTTCACATCCTCAGATCTTCCTGTGTTTAGTTGCACCTCATTGCATGGTCTTCACAACATTTGACTGAAACTTCATTGTAGTGACGACTTGTATTATTAAAGGTTTAATACAGAATTGTTATTATCGTACTTGATTAACTGGGGTTTGATGGATGAAGACCCGAAACAGCCAGGAGAAAACCCTGACTAAACTAGAACCAGTGACAATATTCACTGTCAAAAGTATCTACAAATCTATAGATCTATAAATGGAGGCCCCCTCCAAAGGGAAAAGAGTATTTCCTTAAAGTACTTTGACCCCTGTCAAGATTTCCAGCCAGCAGTAACACCTCTGTCACAATGAGCAGCATCCCTGTAGCATGACTGAAAGGACACTTGACTTATAAAACACTATGGATATGACTTCGGGTCAAAGTCCATTAAGAAAAGGTCCGTTTTGCTATATTCGACACACCGCAGGAGAAGCAAAGAAAACCATAATTCCCATCAGTTGTGCGGAGTTTCATAGAGCAAAAAGCACTCACGGTCTTATGTAATCATAAACATGCTAGGATTAGAGGCATCGTTTGCAGCGGCGAGCATGCATAGAACGAGACGAAAGAACAGCAATTCGTAGAATGGAGTACTGCAAGCATCCACACAACTCTTTCAATACTAAAACCTGTTATAGTTTCAAGATTGTTGTCAAACTGCACTCTGGATACAGGCCGCAGACGTGTTCGTACCGTTTCTGACACACGTTTGCTGTAAATTCAGTTCACTTGTGCTGTGGCAAGGCACAACATGAATGCACTGGATCTTTTCTTCCATAATGTACGCAGTAGAGCATTTTGATTACAGCTGGGAACAAACACTCGTGTGCTGGGGGGTAGTGAACCTGATAGTGATTACAATACTAAACGTTGTCCCGAAGCTGCTGTCTGTCAAATATCCAATTTCCCAGCATCCCATTCTCCGTAGCGATGCTATTCACTGAACAAGCGGGCGTTTTTGTTAGGCGGACTGAATTCATTTCACAGTACTGGACTGCGTTGTTTGTTCTTGAGGACGAGCAGACTGCAAACTGATGGCTACCCCTTCCTGTGTTTTGACAGTCTACACCACACTAGCATCCATAAACTCTGCCTGGCACAACTACTGCCCGATTCACATATCTGAATTCCAGTAGGTTGTCTGAATGCTTGGTAAATACATAACGCTTGCCGATGTTACCTACCGTCTGCTCTTCGATCTGCGGCTATACTCCGAGACTGGTTCCTGAATAAAAGTGCAAGTTTCCACGATGAATACCGGCTGCGATCTACAGACCTCTCCTCTCTCCCAGTCCAGGCAGCACTGGCAGCAGAAGACCAAGGAATTGGTCGTGACGTCACGAACAAAGCATGCAGTAACGTCAATACGCCGTTGGTGTCGCTGTAGGCTACACATCCATCCATGCTACACATCCATGCATGAAGCTCAAATATGAATATTTCCGTCCAGTAGGCCTATTTGGTCCAATACCTATACAGGTAATATTGGACGGAAATTCAGAACACACACATAGTTGGGTGGGTGTGAATGCCTAATACAGCACTTAAGCTAATCCCAAACGTGTATATGCCAACTTCACAAAAGAACAAAACACAATTTGAGAGTCATTAATGTTTTACGGCCAGTAACATAAAACGTGGAGTTCCCTTCCCCCACCCAAAGTTGTCATCCAATACAGATCTGAAACCAATAGGTAAAGAGGGAGATCATCTGCGTGACCAGTAGCCTAACTGCGCCTGTCTCATGTTTCTACTGACAATAGAACAAAACCGTATGCTGCAGTTTGGTCGTGAACTAGCAAGAGAAGGCCGTACAGAGTTAGATAACGTGGCCGTTTGCATTTTTTACGTACAGTCGAAAGAGATTATGCCAAAGAACATTGTTGTTGTTATTCCTAAAACAACTCTTTGAACCATTACTTAGCTATTCTGTGGGCTGGGTATAGAAAACATGAAAGATATAGGATGACTTAATGTTTAGAGGTAATTTGATTGTCCAAATGACATTGATACGCCTGTTAGTTCTTCAATGAGGATAATGGTAGTTTGGGAATGAAAGCTTATGTGATGTCAAATACTACACGAAGTGTGAACCGATTCTTCACCATAGTTAATAGGAGTTTCACAATAAACTCCGTGACTATGTTTGATCTTCAAAATGAAAACGCTAAAATGACCATGGAGATCGTTCGCGAACATTTTACCAATAGTGCCACCTAGGGACGCAAGCTTCTCGTTACTAATAAAACTTTTGTCTTAAAGGCAATTCTTCTGAACCCTGAGTTTCACAGGCCCAGCTGACAGTTTGAGAATAACTTTTAAACTTTGGGGGGGAAATACGACGAATGAAAGATATATATATAAAAATATACATTCTTATTAAAAGCTATTGAAATGATTCACATCACAGAGGACGAGTGGGAAATTCATGGGAAAAATAGTGAGAAGTATGATTTTGGAATTATCCAGAAGACTCTCAGAATCCTTTTCCACAAGCGGAGCTGACAGTCACCGCCTTCCAGGTCACCCACGATGTTAATGACCTGGTATCGAATACAAGTCGGTGGCTTTCAATTACGAATAAATAAACATAGGCTTAATTCATGATTTTCGAACTGTTGGGGGCAATAAACTCACTGTGAAGTTGTTACATATTCATATATCTATACAGTTTGAATTGTATCCAACACCAAAATACCGCTTTGGTCACAGTACCGCCGCTCCCATCACGCGCTGCGCATAGAGTACCAAGGGGCACCACCGTGTTGAGGGGGCACCCAAATGATCCAAAGTAAGCTAAATAAATTATTAAAACGTATGATTTAGGTATACCTATAGATATCTACACTACTTGTCTGGTGTGGCAGCTAGATTCTTCTTCCTTGTGATGAGTAACCGGTGACACACCCGGTGTTTGTCTCTACATCACACCCCTCTCTTTTAATCTCCCTCCCTTTCTCTCGCTCTGTCATTCTCTCTGTCTTGCTCCAAGGGGAAAGGTGGTGATCTGTAGATCCCAGTGTAAACTAACATGTACACAATTCAGAATGTTGTCTTACTGGGTGTGTTCTTCACGTTTCACTGTTGATATTATTATTTTTTTGCAGTGCCTTAATTAATCCAAAACGGTACCATTGTTTGTGATGAAAGCAGTTTAGAGAGCAGGCGAAAAACAGTACATAGCATATCGTACTGTTTACAATAACCAATTCAGAGCAGAGAAATGCTCATTACACATTACTACCATGCTATGTCTGTTTCATATTATGTGCTCGTAAAAACATCCAAAACTCGATCTTGCATATTTTGGAGAACTAACAGGAGAACTAACAGGCAGAGCTGTCCGCATTGCTCTAGAATCCTGAAGATTCATTCAGCGTCATGCGGTGTGTGAAAGGTGTGTGTTTGCAAAAAAATAAATATATAAAGGCTTGCTTATGTTGAACTGCAGTCAGCATGGAGCCATGGATCTCACGAGCCGCCAGCGGGCACTACATTAGCGTTTTCACCAGATTGCTCCATTCACGTGGCTTCCTACGGGTAGGCTAATGTAGCATGCACCGTCAATGGGCTATGGCAATAGGATCATAAAAATCCAGTAGGCATTTGGATTGCATTTGGATGTTAGTCCACTGGGCATGCCATAATAATTGTACCATAGCTGCCAATGGGCACTGCCTTCTCGTACTCCACCGACGGGCGCTGTACGTACTCAAACTGCATCAGTTTTTTTTTCATTCTGTAATGTCGACGTAGTATGGCCAATACACTGTGAACAATTAGGTCAATGAGATAATGCGCTGACATTCACATTTTGCGAGACAGGAGACGCTTAAGTTCACGCCGTCTCTTACCAATTAGTTTTGAGGCAAAGAAGAGAAGGGAAACAAATAAAAGAAAAATAGCTTTGAAACAAGAAAAATGAAAGAACTTCGGTGCCTAGTCTACTTTTGCCTCTATGTTTCGGCATCAGCGTGGGATCTCACTTTGCTCCACACCAACGATGTACATGCCAGAGTTGAAGAAACAAGTATCGATTCGGGGAAATGCAGTAAAGCGCCGTGTTTTGCTGGTGTGGCGAGAAGATCCGCTAAAATCAAAGAAATCCGTAGCAGAGAGCGGAATGTGATGCTGCTAGACGCGGGTGATCAGTTTCAGGGATCTGTTTGGTTTAATTTTTACAAGGGCGCGGAGGCTGCACATTTTATGAATAAACTCGGATACGATGCAATGGTAAGCAATTCACGTCTGTTAAACATTGTGATTTGATTTCTGTGTGGTCTATTCTATTCGTTACAAGAAAATTACGATACGTTTATAAATGTAACATTTAAGAAAACATTTAAGTAGCTTAGCCTACGATTAAATAGTCACTTTATGACAGTTTGATATTGTCCTACAATTTTTTTTTTACCATAACAGTAAATAGTCAAATAAATCAAAGCAAAAACATAGACAGGCTATCATAAGACATTTACATTGATTAATTTAGCAGATCGACGCTTTTATCCAAAGCGGAACTTTATTTGTTTCGTTGTTTGCCAACGAAATAAATGACAGCATCGGTGGATCTCCCTCTTTAGAATGTGAACACCTTTGTTTGACTACAGAATAATAGCTTATGAAGGACAGTTTGTTTTCCGTGCACAAGTAGGCTAAGGGAATTCCACATGGAATCTTTGACGTCCAATGGGAGGTACTTGAGGTTAAAGACTAGTCTAGACAGATGCTCAAATGCCCATGTGTATACTGGTTATGACTGATTTAATACCCCTGTTCCATAGACGGAACACTAAGTTGGGCATAATTTGTTTTTGTGTTTTTTAGGCTCTTGGGAATCATGAGTTTGACAACGGAGTGGATGGCCTGATCAAACCGTTCTTGCAACAAGTGCAGTGCGCTGTTCTCAGTGCAAATATAAAACTAGATGACAAAATAGCCCCGCAAGTGAGCGGTCATATCCTGCCGTATAAAATATTTGAAGTAGACTCTCAAAAGGTCGGTGTGGTGGGCTATACGTCTCAAGAAACCCCTTCTCTGTCACAGCCAGGTACAATAGATCATCTATCATTTATTTATCTTTCTCTCAGGGTGCAAGTTCAGACTTTGATCAGTCTAGTACTCTATTGCTTCTGTATGGGTCTTAATTTACATGGAGGCCTTTTAGTGACCCAGTAGTGTTGTAAATTGTTTTGCTACAGGTCCAAATGTAAAGTTCCAGGGAGAGGTAAGTTCCCTCCAGACTCAAGTAAACAAACTTCTGTCTCTCGGAGTAAACAAGATCATCGCCCTTGGCCACTCTGGCTTTGCTATGGATCAAGAGATCGCCAGGAAGGTGATGGGTGTGGATGTGGTGATTGGAGGACACAGCAATACCTTCTTATATACAGGTAGGCCTTTCTTCACCATAGTTTATTACACGTTACCCCTCTGTCTGAAAAAAAACAGACAAATGGAAATCTAACTTTTGGATTGGACTGCTTAAAAGTAGTAGCCTTTTATTCTGTTGCAAAAGTCAAAGGTTTCTTTGTATCTGTTTCAACCAAGCTGTGTTTAAAAAAATATTTGTTAATAACCAGGAATCCTCAACTGTATTTACAAAACACCAACCCCAGTTTGATATGACAGGACAGGCGCCTTCCTCTGAGGTACCGGCTGGGCTCTACCCGTTCATGGTGAAGTCTGACGACGGACGAGATGTTCCTGTCGTGCAAGCCTATGCTTTCGGGAAATATCTGGGTTACCTCAAGGTGACCTTCAGTGATGCTGGCGATGTTCTTAAAGCCACAGGGAACCCTATCTTGTTGGACAGCACAGTACCAGAAGGTTAGAATGGCTCTCCTCATTTTCATAGTCATCTGAACGTGTGTGTACGTGGTCCTGCGGATAACTTGACCTTAGTTTGAATTCCTCTGAAGATCCTGTTATTCGTGCTGACGTCCTGGAGTGGAAGAAGAACCTGGCTAACTACTCCTCCCAGTATGTGGGTCAAACCCTGGTCTACCTCAATGGAACGTTTCAAGAATGTCGCTTTCGGGAGTGCAACCTGGGTAATCTGATCTGTGATGCCATGGTATGTGCTTGAAATCTCAAGGAAACATCTAGAAACCTTTGCATATGTTTCTGTCAACTTTTTGTCATGACACCGTAGGGATGAAACCATCCTTTCCCACTGTAGGTACACCACAACATAAAATATGCAGATGAGCTCCAGTGGAATCACGTTAGTTCCTGCATCGTCAATGGCGGAGGCATTCGAACATCTATCGATGAGCGCAGTCGAAATGGTGCGTCTACGTGTGGGAGAGAGGAAGGAGAGAGAGAGAGAGGGAGAGAGGAGGGTGATATGAATAAACTGTGACTGTAGCCAGAGAAGGAAGGAGAGTGTTGATTTTTTTTTGTCTCTTTAGGTACAATCACAATGGAGGACCTTATCGCTGTCTTGCCGTTTGGAGGAACCTTTGACATGGTGCAGATGAAGGGAAGCACCTTGCTGAAGGCTTTCGAGCACTCAGTCAAAAGATATGGAGGCAGCACAGGGGAATTTCTCCAGGTGTCAGGTAGCCTGAGGCACTGATCCTCAGTTAAACATTATTCTGAAAAGATAACAGTCAGACAGTACTGTACTGAGAAGACTATAGTTGGTTTCGACTTTGAACAGACATTACATTTACATTTATTCATTTAGCAGATGCTTTTATCCAAAACGACTTACAAGAGAGAGCTTTACAAAAGAGCTTCAGTTACTGAGCATAGCAACTTGATGTATTGACCCCAACATAGCGGGCATCTAGATTACAAACATACATCATGAGAACCAATAAGTGCAAAGGGAAGATTTATAAGGGCATTCAGCTGAACATTCCAACACGTTCGACACAAATTAATCATTTACCATGTATACCTCAAGTATCCACAACAGCGTACATTAGTGTTTATTGATGGACATGCTGTGATGTAGTTTTTTAAAGGTTCGTCTTATTAATACCCTTAAAGGTTTCCATGTGGAATACGACTTAACAAAGGCTCCAGGTGAGCGTGTGAAGAGCCTCAGTGTCTTGTGTACGAGCTGTCGCGTGCCTGTCTTTGAACCCGTGGACCCCAACAAGTCTTACAAGATGGTCATGCCTTCATACCTGGTGGAAGGAGGGGATGGCTTCTCTATGATTAAAGAGGAGAGGCTGAAACACGACAGCGGTAATTTATTGTCGCGCTACAAGTCTTCAACACAAACTTAAGCCTCGAGTCGTAACTGTAACTTGTTGCACATAACTGTAACTTTTTGCACATATTCCATGCTTTTTGATCCTGTGTTGACAGGGTTGTTTCAGTAAACTTTAAAATCTAGAAAGTGTTTAACTCTGCTTTAGGTGATCTTGACATCGCAGTAGTGGCTAGCTACATCTCAGAAAGGAAGAAGGTCCATCCAGCCGTGGAAGGAAGGATCCGGATTTTCAACGTGTCCAGCGGAGGACCGGGCCCCATATCCCTGCTCATCCTACTGGGGCTGCTGTTCACTCAAAGCCTTTAACATTTTATCTCAATTGGTTTACAAAGCTCAAGCTTTAAAATAGCTTCTTAGCATCTGTATAGAATGTCATAAATATGACCATGTGAGGACAGTAAAAAAGGAGATAAGAGGTATAGGCATGTCACTTGAAGCTGAACACCTTTTTTGTTGTTGCTTAAAATGTTTTTTTTTTTATAGCAAGTTATAGCAAGCCCTATGCATGTGTGTTAAAACATGCTCGTGATTTTTTTGGGGCATGACTGATTACAAAATCTGATTAAATGTTCTCATTAGTGACTGTGGTTCAGCATAACCCGATGAGTGATATGTTCAAGTTAGAACATAATTAAACATTAAAACCTTTTTTAAGGAAACAATAAGGTAAGGCAGACTTAAAGTCAAAGTAGCGTGTATTGTATGCCACTAAAACATATTCATAATGACATGCTACAATATAGTAAAGGACAAAATAATAAATTATTAAACGTATTTTGGATAGACCATCTACTGTGTGGTGTGGGTGTGCTTGTTTATGTAGTGTGTCTGTAACAGATGGAATTAAAGTCATTCTGTAGCTCGTGTTTGAGATTGTGTCTCACAGGGCATTATGGGACAACCTTTCAGAGAACCAGGTCTCCTATGAGGCCTGGCCTGTTCTCACACACAACACAGAATTTCATTCTCAAGGGAAACTAGTCCTTCACTTTCAAGTGGGTGGCACTCGCTCCCGCCTATAGGGTGCCTTTGTTGGCAGCAAAGCATCGGGGGGCACCTGTTTACTTCAGTAAAAACAAATGTCTTCATCCAATCAATGTCACTC
This sequence comes from Neosalanx taihuensis, assembly GCA_030340665.1. Lineage (NCBI taxonomy): Eukaryota > Metazoa > Chordata > Actinopteri > Osmeriformes > Salangidae > Neosalanx > Neosalanx taihuensis. The sequence continues at coordinate 170,252 of JARGSH010000118.1, read as the reverse complement.
AATACTAGAAGTTTATCTTGTATGTGATGGAATATTTTGATGTTCCATAGTTGTACTATCAGATTGTTATAAGTTGTGTTGATGTTTTGAAAAACAGGACTTGCTAATTTGATCAATGCAAATGGAGATACCTGGCCAGACAGGACAATGAAGCCAGGGGCCTCATGTACAAAGACTTGCGTGGATTTCCTACTGAAACTTGGCGTACGCCAAAACCCAGAAACTGTCGTACGCACAAATAAATTCAGATGTATCAAAGTGTGCGTAGGCATGAATCCAAGCACGTTTCTTTTGTACATCACAATCACCGTGGAATTGAGCGCACATGCAGAGGTGCCGAACTCCTCCCTGTCCACGCCCCCATTTAAATATGCAAATTAATGTAAATAGGCCCTGGACCTGAGATTTCCCTCTTGTGTCTCACATTGCGCATGCTTTTTATGAGATCAGGGCCGACTCTTGGCATAGGCGACATAGGCGGTCGCCTAGAGCGCCATCGGTTGGAGGGGCGCTGCCAGGCACCCTTAATCATGCCGTTTTGTGTGAAGACGTTTTATTAAGTAGAGCCGGCCCTGGATCAGATAAATCAAAATGAGTAGAGGGAAGAAAAGAGTCAATCAGTGGCTTGATAGAAAGCTTTGCAGCTCTAATTTCAATAAAATAAAAACATATGAATGCACACTTGCCCAAATGTGCATTTCGCTGTTTTACTTATGAGCCCGTTATTGTTTGCAAATAAATCCTTGCGTTCCCTAAAAGCTTGCTCACGTCGGATTGCACCATTTGCAAGGTCCTTAAACAACGCTAACGCTGCCATTGTTAATACCATTTTCTTCATCACTTTGCGCATGCTTTTATATTCACCTATACTATTACAAACGCCTGGGTGTGTAAATTGTTCATGACGGTGTCTCTGATGTGCACATCACTCTGATGACTGTTTTCACATTATTAACAGTTTCCCAGCATCACCTCTAAGTGTCGCCAAATGAACAATAGCTGTAGAAACGTGCGTACGACAGCTATGAAGTTGGTGTGGGGCACCGCACATTTCCACGGTCATTTCACGTTTGATACATCTGAACGTGAGCGTGGGAAAGGACGTACGCCACGTTTTTGTGCGTACGCAACCTTTGTACATGAGGCCCCAGGTGACTTGCTAATTCTACCAGTGCAAATGATGCACTCTCCAGACAGGACAATGAAGCCAAACAGGACTTGCTAATTTGATCAATGCAAATGGAGATACCTGGCCTCTCGGCCAAACCGGCACCCACACCCATTGTGACGTCTGGAAGAGGCCATTTGGTTTTTGGTCTTCCCACCCCTCCCCTCACCAGGACCATGGGGCGGGGAGGGGGGGAGTTCAACGATATATAATGGAAACCTGGACTGGGCTCAGGGCCGGTCCGTCCAGAACTACAAGTGTCTGCGAGGCCCGGGGGGTATTGCACGAAAGTAGAATAAAGAAAGCCAGAATAACTGAGCAAGCGCGGCTTGACCTAGTCTGGCCGTCGTATCCTGGCTTAATTGGTTGCACGTTTGCCAAACCAGGATGAAAAGGCGCGGCTATGTCAAGCCAGATGTAGGTAGTCAGGATTAATGCGTGTTCACGGCATTCTTAAATAGACCTCGCGATCGCTCACAGAATCACCGATCAGAACATGGAAAAGAGTCGCGCAACACATTTCACGGCCGCAGAACAATAGCTCCTGATGGAGTTTTATGAGGAGGAGAAGGATATTAATTAAAAAGTACAATACTCAAGCCATAATAAAAGAAAGAGAATAAACCTGGCAGACAATAGCGGACCGGATTAATGCGTTAGTATTCAAAAAGTGTACAATCCTCTGGAGCTGTCATAATTGGGCTACAATTAAGCATGTCCATAAGTTTAACTTTTTCTGCGAATGTTACGTAGGTGTACAGCCACAGTAAATATTACAGTAAACCGCAACTTTATTGATGCACAGGTAGAGAAGACGCGGAGAGACTGTTTATCCAATCAGAATGCAGAACATAATGCACATGGCAAATCCGTGAAGTGAACCGTGATATCGCGAGGATTCACTGTACTGAACCATGATATCGCGAGGGTTCACAGTATTGAACCGTGATATAGCGATGGTTTACTGTAATGCAATAAAACATATTTATGAAACCTCGACGGCAGTTTGACAAGCAGTCTTCATCAGCATATCAATATAACACTTGGCCAGAGTAATAATAATACAACTTAAATCAATATTAAAAGACTGTTGTAGATTTAATTGAAATGAGAAATGACAATATACTAAATATGTGTAAATGTTAAATGCATTATAATTAAAATGATGCAACATATTTAAAAAGATCATGGACATGCTGTAAAACACGTGAATTCCTCACAGGATTGACTGTGGAAATGCAGGTGAATCACTAGGATTAATCTTAGCCTGGCTGTTAGCCTGGTCCGGAGCAGGCTAGCTGCGGAGAATAAATCACCATGGTAACTTGGCCAGGCTAAATTTTATCGGCTTTCGTGCAACCGATTTGAGGCTAAATTCAGCCAGGATAACCAACATAGCCCGGCTTAATCCCTTATCCTAGTTTTGTGCAATACCCCCCAGGTCACAGAGCTCTGTTTATGTGTGTGTCTTGTGTGTATTGTTTGTTTTATGTTCCATGTGTTCCTATTGCAATACTCTGTTCATGTTAAAGGTTCAATAAATTTGTAACTAACAAACTTAACAAACTTTGTGTCCTTACAACGTCCGAAACCAAAAAGTTCCCTTCACATGTATCACAAGCACAGATATGACAATCCAATCAAATCAATAAATATACTTTATTAGTGGATTTCTTTACATTGGAATGTTGATATGGTCCCAGGGACATCATCAATTGTTAGTGTACTGCAACTCCTCTTAGCAAAAGAACATAGGGGGCGCTAAACTGTGCTTTATAACCATTAACTCCCATGAGCAGACTCTGTCAGACTCTGTCCAGCAGTCTGTGGAGAAAATAAACAGCCGTTTCATCAACTGGACGTAGACAGCCAGTCCGGAACAATCTAGCTAGGACACATCTATTTGGTGACAACTTCCACATAAAACACAGACAAATATTGTAAAAATAAAATAAAAATCACCTTGTTGAGTTCTGGGAAGAGCTCCTGAATAGCGATATCCATCAGAACGTAAGTCATCTAGCGAGACCACACAGAAACACAAACACGTTAGTTTTGTGTTTAGATTCCATCAAGATTCTGGTGACGTCCTGCTCAAAGTGCTCCCATCTTACCTGCTTGTTGAGCAGCGGCTGCTGAAAGCCTTCAAACAGAATCTTAATGCCTTCGTACTTGGCCTCCTCCCCGATGCACTTAACCACAATGTCTGTAGAAGGTAAACAGACAAGGTAGGAGACCCTGAAGCTTCAAAAACAGGTTCTTAAAACACACTTGATCCAGGTTAGAACTCCACAGAATGATCTATCCAGTTTAATTGACAAACATGCAAGTGAGAGAAGGGTCCTTTAAATTAACACGATTGGTATTATTGATTGCTATTATTTTTAAGATGGATTAGGAGCTACTTATGACATCTATCTTAAGGTCATCTATCTTATGGTATCTTAAGGCAGCACTTTAAATCCATCAATCTTGGCAAAGCTCAGAATATCCACATATTATGTAATGGAGGTGAGAAAGGAAAATAAAAGATTAATTTGAACCTGGCAAGTAGCTCATCATCTCTTCAAAGGTCTGCTTGGCTCTCTTCTGTTTGTCTTCTGTGGAACGTTCCTCGCTGTTCTCACAGAACACGGCATCTAAGACAAACCTCAGTGTCAGTCTGAGGTACCAGTGAGGGTCAGACAGACCCAGAGGGCGCTACAGGGATTCATTAGGAACACACCAGAGAGAGTCACAGCCACATACTGAGAGAGTCACGGGCACACACAGAGGAGGGAGTCCGTGTAAACGAGTCACAGTAAAACCACTCTACTGTCTGAGGCCTCAGGCTAGATGGAAGAGACCAAGAATAATATTACCACTGACACTCTGAAGCGCTTGAGTGGGCGATTATTGAATGCCCCCTGGTCCAACAGACACATTAACCTTTGGTCGTTCACTAGATGATATTCAAACTGCTTTACTGGAGTTCACCACGCAGGAACTCTGCCATCCCAGGTGTTTCAGAGGGAGAAGGAACAGACTCGCACCTCTAAGCTGTGTGATGAGAGACACCAAGCGGTGCTCCTGAAGAATCCTCTCCAGTTTCGTCTGCATGTACTGGTCCATGTATGCCTCAAACGTGTTCTTGAACAGGATCCGCCCTCCTGAAACGATGTGATGCAACCATTCCGGCATCTGGAACACTACGCGACCTGTCAGGAAACACAACTGCAATGAGAGGCAGGTTCACGAAACATAACTCCACACATTGATTGTGTGATTGGGGTTGGGATCTACGCCTGTGTAGATTAACCTGAATTTGACTTTTTAGAACTTGGATCTTGTTGGACATCAAATCCGACCACAACAAAGTCTTTAGTGTTTGGAACACTTACCCACATACATCATGTAGTCATACATCCCCTCAACTGTGATCATTTCCATGAAGTAGTTCTGGTTTTGCTTCCTCTCCACACTCTCAGACAGATTTGCGTTGTTCATGAACAGGTTGTTGAAGAGCTATTAATAAAGAAAGGAGCAGTAGTCAGACAAACTCCATTTTAATCATCTTGTGAATGTACATGTTGAGCTGGAGGAAGATTCTCGGCAGATGATCAGTGAACAAGAGTTGGAGAAGCTTGTGGTTGATCACACACCTTCCTCTCGTATTCGACTGTGGGGCTGAGGATGGTCAACTCTGGTCTGTTGGGTTTGGGCTTGGGTGACTCGCAAGAGTTGAAAAAAGACTGGATGAATGGTTCCAGATTTTGCCCTTTCTGGAACGAGGCATATAGAAAACAGACAGTGACGAATGGGAGTTGTTTCAAATCATGACACAAATTCACGTTTCTCAAGCCAGAGAAATTACACTTGTTTTCCTACCTCTTTCATAAGCTTTCCGGGGACAGACTTGAAAATTTTACCTGACATTTAACAGATCAGAGGTTAAAAATTAAAAGACGGAAAATGTATTCTCAAATTGATCTTGGTGTTGTGATGAACTGTACAGAGAGCTCTTACCCAGATTCACATCAGGCAGCATCTTGTCCAGGAACTGAGACTCCATACTGTGAGGTGACAGGAAGTCAGCGAGGAGCTGGCTGTTACTGAGCTCTGGGTGCTGCAGAAGCCTCTGGATAAATACATGGAAACACAGCCAACAATAAACACGTACCGTAAATAAACATTCACACAAACATACCCACGATCACTGGGAATATACCTGCAAATACTCCTCAAACTCCTCCCTCTTGGAAGACAAGAACTCAACATTCTTCGGTCCAATTATTCTTTTGGAAGGAAGCTGCGCATCAGCAAACGACCCTGTGCAGACAAATAACAGTTCTAATTCAATTAAAGTCCTCATCGGTTAACCTCAATAGTTTCTTAGTTGTCCTTGCTCTCGTGGAGGCGGTCGCAAACTTTTTCGCTCCCTTATATTTTTCCTGCTCTATCGTCTGCCTGTCTGCTGGAGATACTAACTGCCTCACACTTTTAAGCTGAAACATGGAATTGATTAGCTGGTCAAGTACTATTGACACCATATATTTAAAGTGATCTTGGGGCTGGGGGGACCCAGCATGTCCCCGCATGGGATCGTCTCCAGCGGGATACATGATGGACGCGTGGGATAAGAGGCGTGTCGTGTGCCTGTGGGAACCTTCCGTCAAGGACTTTGAGGATCTCTACATATTGGGATTTATGATGGCCGGGCTTCTGCTGATTGGATTAAGCGTGCCGTGGGATATCGACAAATTATAAAAACTGAGGCAGCCGTTAACGGCCCCTTTAAGCTGCCCCACTTGATTGATGTGATGGGCAGGGCTGTTGGTGGCCAAAGTGTGACTTTACGCGCATCGCGGGATACCTATGGCTCTGCAGGGGACAGAGGAACGTATTGACCAACAAAATGGAAGAGTGAGAGACATTGAGGGACATTGAGAGACATTTGAGAGACATTTGAGAGACATTGAGAGGCATTTGAGAGACATTGAGTGAGACTTGTTTGTAGGGTGTAAACTAACTCTACGAGCAACGACATGAGTATATGTTTTCGGCTCCAAATTCCTGTACGGCTGTGCCTGGTACCGTGCAGGGCTACCCCTCCCCCTACCTGTTTCTATCTTGCAAGATTGAGGTACGACGTCTCTCTACACCTCCTCCTCCCCCACCCCAACCCCCCACCCCCCACCCCTTTCTGTGAGAGTTGTCTGGTTGGAACAAGATGTCCTGACCTCAAGGCAGACTGTTTTGGCTACGAACACAGACTCATCCAACGCCTCCACCTGCTTGTTGTTGTTGCTTATCTGTCTGCTGAGGTGTGTTTTTTTGGTTACAGGCTCTGGCATGTATCCTTTTTTTCTCCTCGAAAATCTATTTGTGTTTTCCCAATTTCAGAAGGCTTGTGCGCCGATAATGTACTTTGTCGTGTTGCCTCGGTGGGCACTGTCCTGCCAAAGAGTTTCCCCAAGGGGATTAATAAAGTATTCTGAATCTGAATCTGAATTCTGAATCTGAAAGCCAGTCAAAACAGGATTGTTGACTGGGTTATCTAAAGGGATTGTAATGCCACATACCATGGAATTCTGTGAGTTTCGATTCAAGCACGTAGAATTCTAGATATCTCCGATAGATGGACCACTTTTCAGTTTCATGTCCCACTAAATGAGAAAGAGAAGAATGTACATTATCGTACACAGACCGCTCAGTATTCTAACTACATTACCTTACACAGACCGCTCAGTATTCTAACTACATTACCTTACACAGACCGCTCAGTATTCTAACTGCATTACCTTACACAGACCGCTCAGTATTCTAACTGCATTACCTTACACAGACCGCTCAGTATTCTAACTACATTACCTTACACAGACCGCTCAGTATTCTAACTGCATTACCTTACACAGACCGCTCAGTATTCTCCCCACATGATCTTACAGAGACCACTCAGTATTCTAACTACATTATCTTACACAGACCAGTCAGTATTCTCCCTATATGATCTTAAACAGCTTCTCTTTGTTCCGAACAAGGATTCTTTCACCTTCCTTCCTGTCGTTGCGCTCCACGTCGATGCAGAACACCGGCACCCTCTCTCTCTTGGCCTCGTCGTCATACAGGTCCACGTAGGGGATGGAAATGCTCCAGGCGGAGAGGTTCCTGAGGACCCCCGGGGTTCCTGCTGCCTCCACAGGGGCCTCATCCTCCACCACTACCGTGGCCTCCTCCACCTAGGACACAACAGGAGGGCTGATAACGGACTTTGAAAAGGTTAATGTCCTCTGAGAGGCCATTTGTTGCACAGCACGGAACATACAGACATAAAACACACGTCAAAGTAATCAAACAATGATTTCAACAAACAATAATAAAGATAATGTCCTCACATTCAGAGATGGGAAGTCACAAAGTACAAGTACTTTGTTTATAGCAGCCATAATGTCATCACAGTCAAAGATGGAAAGTAACAAAGTACAAATACTTTGTTTATAGCAGCCATAATGTCATCACAGTTAGAGATGGGAAGTAACAAAGTACTGTGAGGGGTCAGGTGGAATACTGGGTCTGTGGGCACCCTCTCCTGGGAGGTAGGCCCAAGGACATCAAAATTATGCAAATACTTTGTTAATGTACTTAGGTATAATACAAATTTGATGTAAAAAATTAATAAATACAATTTTATTTATAAATACAAAATATTTATTTATTCATAAATAAATGAAATATTTTAAAATGTTTTATCACCAGTAAAAAAAATAGTTCTACACAGGTTTTGGGGAAAATATTTATAGCAAAAAAAGAATTGCGGAGGTTGCACCCACCAGGTCGTCCTCTGCATCGACCGCGGCATACGAAGGCAGCATCGCTCCCTCCAAGGTGTTGCTCTTGAACACTCCTTTGATTTTACTTCCAATCCTGCTAATTCCAAATGTCTCCCCCCGCTTCGATGCGATTCTGTACAAACACACAGGGACACTGAATATGTAACATTTAGAATTACCACAAAACTAATCACAATTCTACTCTATACCTTTCCATCACGTGTTGAATGTTAACAAATAAGCATTGTGAAGTGAGCCTACTTTTATAATTTGGCTTGGGAGAGCAAACATGCCATGCTGAGACCAAAATATAAACAGGGAAAAGGCAAACGTTCTACCAACACAAGCAGCAATGACAACAGAAACTCAAGAAGTCTTGGGTTTAAATGTTGAGTGCAGAAGGAATATTAGGCACGACCAGTATGGGTTGGAACAGGCGACAATGTCCTACAGCAGGTAACCGGTGCTTGTTAAACACAAGACAACTAGGGTACAAAGTATGACACAAGGACAGACGACTGACAGACACACAACATCAAGGAACAAGGACATCTTCACAGTATGTGCATGACAGACATCTTTCTCCCCTTTTCACAGAACATTCTGCAGCTCAAGCATACAGTGCAGGGCTTCTAAGTCCTAGCATGAAAATATATAGTATGCTAGCAGGATTTATATCTGTCTATAATAAATGTAGAAGTGGATTCAAAGTCTAACTTGTTTTTGACTGTGTCTTGAGGGTTTGGATGTTTAAGGATGTCCCGATATGGGCTTTGTCGGCATTCAAAACTCCAAGCACTGACTCACAAAAGCCCAACAGTTCAGGTAACTAGCACCAAACTGTCAAAAAAAGTTTGTTTCCTTTAGTGCCGTCCTGAAAGAAACAGCTGCATGCAGCAAACCAGGCAGCCGGGAGACATTGAGCTGCATCATGCCATAACTTACCTGATATCATCGAAAGTCAGGCTATTCCTGGAATAACAGGTACAGTAAATGATAGAGCAGGTTGCCAGGGCAAACACTGACAAAGGCTGAACTGGACATGTTTCTGTTAAACTGTTAAAATTCTGTGGCCATGAAATACGTTACTTATTCCAACACACACAAAACAAGCTCCGTCCTAACTTAAACACAGATAATGAAATCTATCTTTACTTCATGAAGGAATGTGGTGGAACTCAAGTGCCCTGTTACTAACCTGCTCAATCTGGAGTTCCTGGTTGGTGACTCCACCCCTCGGAGGAGGTGCCTGAAGTACTGCAAACAAGCAAACAAACACACACACACAGAGCTGGGATCAACCTGAGAGTCTGTTTGTTCACCCTGTGGTGATAAACGCAGTTGCTACACCCTACTCTCCGCCCTGGATGCTGCTAACTTTGTGGGGGCGTGGCCTGGATATGTGTGGGTGTGGTTTGAGCCTGTATGGGTGCGGTCTGGGCCTGTGTGGGTGTGGCCTGGGCCTGTGTGGGTGTGGCCTTGTCTTGTGTGGGTGTGGCCTGAGTGTGTATTGGGGTGACCCTGCCTGTGCTCACCTCATCACTGTGGCAGAACAGCGGTGTGAAGACGCCCTCCAGCAGAGACAGGACATGCTCGTAAGCTTCAAACAGGCAACGCATGGTCTGCAACTTCACCACACCCATGTATGGACCCTGAGCAACTGAGAGGGTAGGAGAGCAGGGATGGGGGGGCAGGGAGTTACACCCCGGGATGTCATCCTGAGAGATTGTAACTGCTCAGTGAAGGTTACTTACTGTTGCGTATTTCCTCTACGATGAAGGTGTCAAAGCTGATCTTGTCAATGCTCTCTTCCAAGCAGTAGGTCTCATAGATGTGCTGCACCTCCCCATGCAGTCGCTGCAGCTCAGCATCACTCAGATCAGGAGACAGGATCTTATCGTTGAACTCCTCTGGGTGAAGTGATACCATAACAGTTAACCACCGAATTACAGAATGCGCTTCTTTCAGCATCATGTTAAATGGTGAGACTCTTCAGCCTTCCTTTTCCTCACGATGGTTACGGAAGTTGTTAAAGAAGAACCTGAGCCACAATGGAAGGGGAAGGGGAAGGGGACTTCCTGTTTACCCACAGTGAGATGGGAGAGACTGCTTGCTCTGCTTACCCACAGTGAGGCAGAACTGGAGCACATGCACGGCTCCTTCATGCTTCAGGAAGTTCATGAAGCGGAACAGCAGATCCTGTTGCTCCCTGATCTCTTTCAATTCCAGCTTCAGCACCTGGACGAACATATGAGGGGAACAAGTTGGGGGAGGGGGGATTGGGGGGGGGTGGGGGTAAGACAGGCCCAACTGCAAGTTAAAGGCTGAAACGAAAACAACCAACACTTAAAAAATGCCAATATAATAATGATGTCATGTTAGGCTGGGTTTCCTGTGTGTTTTAACCGAGGCCTGAAGCGCACTCTTACAGATGCCTTATTGTTGCGTGGGTCAGCGTACTTCTGCAGGAAGGGCACCAGAGCAGAGGATGGCTCGCTAGGGTCTTCAGGCTGAGAACACAGTTAACATGAGCTCACATGAGCCCTCACCATCTCCACAAGCCTTCTATCACATGACTGGTGAAAGTCAAACATGTACTCACAGGACTGTCATCAATGAATATCAGCACCATGTGGTTAACAGTGTCCTAAAAGGAAACAAATACAATGTTTGTAAAATTGACTATTGAGTATTTTTATCGACATATCCAGTATATTATCTGGGTTATTCTTACTGGGTCGGCCATGAAGTCCATAGTGGGGAGGATCACTGACCCTGTCATGACCTCTCGCAGTAACAATGACAGAGACCTAGATAAACGTGCAAGGAGCAAGCATGCTGAAAAAGTCATCCATTCAGGAACAATGGTCAATACAAACCCAGCAGGTGTTTCTTCCTGCTCTAGGTGTCAAGTGTGGCCTACCTGCAGTCCGTGGCTTTAGGAGGCATGACGTAGTCAAACAGCATCTCTGTCAGCTTCCTCAGATAGAGAAGCTCAGTTCTCCTGCTGCGGAGAGCAACATGCAGGTCTGGACCATACTCCTCCAGAGCAGCCTGCTGGAGACCCTCGGAGCTCCTCACTGGAAACAGAGAGAGAGACAGAGACAGACAGACAGACAGACAGACAGACAGAGACAGACACAGGCATGCAGACAGACAGACAGAGACAGACAGAGACAGGCAGACAGACAGACAGAGAGACAGAAAGGATTTTTGAATACACAACATTGAGCTAAACACATGCATAATTCTACTGGATAGTGAGTACCCTAATAATGTTTTGTGAAGTTTCAAGAAAATAAATAAAGAAGAAACCTTTTCCCCAGGCCGTTGTTATTATTTCTATATGCTTCATGGTTGCCTTCATCATTTTACCAGCAACAACCGAGGGAACATCCACCTACAGAACACAAACTCAACATTCATTTCTACGTTAATCGTTACGTCTATGTTTCTTCACATCTTGTTTCTAAAATTTTATTTCTCACCTTCTGAGCTCGTCGAATCATCACAGCAGCAAAGAAGCGTAAGGTCATTCTCAATTCATCTACGCAGGCCTCGTCATCTGTGATATCCCTGAAGAGCGGAGAGAAGAAAAGATCACATAATGCTGATGTTCATCATAATCATCACCACCATCGTCATTATCATCACCATCATCTCCAAAATATATGGGTCAAGATGTAGGTATTATTTATCTCACCTGTACCAAGGATATACAAAATTTTCCAAAACTAACTCAAGCACCTGCAAGGGACAAAACAATGAATAAATATTTGTGCATTCATCTGGTTATTGACTGTAATTTTAGTAGTGAGCTAATAATATCTGTTGTTGTACCTCCGAAATAGAAGAATCCACTTTTGAGCACACTTTTAAGCCCAACCATGGCTGATAATTTTCAAGAAGTAAAGTTGGTCTGCAAAAGTGAAACGCATTTCCAAAATCACTGTCAGCAGTGTTTCATCATTACTACAGGAGGGAGATTAACTCAACTTCTAAAGAAGTGTTTACTAAAAATTCCACAGTTATCTGTTTAGAACAGAACACAATCCTACCTGTGTCGTTTACATTTCACTTTCCCACACACTGTACAGCTGTGCCCTGATGGAAAAAGCTCCTGGACTTCCTCTTTCTACAGAAAAATAAATTAAAACAAGAGGCTAAATCCTAGAAAAAGTTTATTAGTTTATTAAGCTGTTTTAAATAAGCCATGACTACGAGCAGTAGCTTTCACTGTTAGTAACAGTGTTATTTATATATACCCATCTAAAGATAAACCCCAAGCTACACCAATATCCTTAGAATGGTTTTACTCCTGTTATGGCCCACATTAATGTTTTTTTTTTTTGTCTCCACAGTTGATTATTAAAATAGTCTTACAACAAATGTCTTACTTTGTGTCTAGGCTTTATAGTGAAGAGGATGTTTGGCAGAAGGGACTCCGGATTGAGGGAGCAATAGAACGTTATCAAACCAGCCAGGAAGGACCAAAACACCATCAGAATGTGTAGATACCTAATATAACAACAGAGAATATCTTTTAGGTACGGAATACTATTGTAACTGTATTGTATTTATATTAATCTTGGACAGTAAGTGCATAAAAGTGTCAATATTTTGATAAGAGCTCACCGGTTGAGAAGTATTGTCACCGAAAGCAGAAACACCAGAAGAAAACAAAAAAGTGGATACTGACGGCCAACTTCTCTTAGGAGGTCAATCTTCAGACTTTGTTTCAGATTCTCCATACTTATTCGTATATTAGACATTATTTAATGGGCTCTGTTGAAAGGGCATACATAAAAAATGGTTTAAGGTCTCTGCGGCGCGGTGGCAGCCGAACTAGAACTTGGATATCAAAGCCGTAAACTGGTGATGTTTGGAAGTTTAGTTTCCAAACCGATTTAGCGACTTTACTTACGGTGCAAGATTGCTCTTCACTTCAAAAAAACACGTCTCAGATATATACAGCGTCATTATTCACTATTATGAATAATGTTTGTTTGTTACTTTTCGCGACAGCAAGCTTGTTATTTCCTATTTCAGCCGTACATTTCCGTGACAGCTGAACCTTTCCCTAATCCAGTTGACGTCATTTCCGCTAAAGTTAAGACGCTTCCTGTTTAAGGAGCGCTACCTCTCAAAATGCTTTTAACACTAAATGTTAAATGTTCTGTTCAGTCGCAAAAAGTGTACAAATTAAACAAAAAAAACGTTTACACAACGTTTTTGATAGAATATAAAAGTCGCATGCTTAAATAAAATACAGACAGAATAATATAGTGGTCTGACTTTTTAATCCACCATGTCGTTTATACTTTGATTTAATCATCAGAAATTGCCCAAAACAGGTAGTAAAACAATCCCTGGTGTTTAAATAATAGGACTAAGTTTTTATTTTTAAGCATTACAAACATTACACAAGCGTTTGTTCTTAGCGCTACTTGTCACTGTTGAGAAAGTGAATTCTGCTCATAGTGGATCACATTTTCTTTCATTTTAAATTTAAATCAATTTAAATGTAACTGTAACAATATTACTTTATTACATGTAACTTCTCATGACATACCAGAATTCATATGCTCTTTATTTAATCTTTAGACACTAAATTATTTATTCAGATATGAAGCCATTGCCATTTTAATCAACAGATTCATATTAAAATAAGAAATTATATATATATTTTTTACAGTTTATTCATGGAAACAAACTCAACACAAGACAGATGAAAGTCAAGAACTTTATTAAAAAAATAAGTTACACTTGTTTCACTATACAGTATAAAACAATTTGCAAGTATGCAAAAACACTTGTTAGCATACCAACAGTTCTTTTTTCATAACTGGTAACATCTTTTCAAAGTAGTCTGTGGTGATTTTGACTTAAGAGGGAGTCTGCTGTGTACAAAACCTGATTGATTTATTCAGTCGACTATACTTCCACAAACCATAAAGGATGAAACTAGAATCCCTTTTGTACTGGACTATCCCAGCACTCTTCAGCTAGTCATCACATACTCAACATGATGCCGGTTCAAGACACTTGTCACACATCAAAATGTGACAAAAAAGGCAACTTGGATGTCATAGATCCTTCATGTTGTGCATGATTAGGCAAATGTTCTTTCAGTCGTGCACACAATTGGCAGATGGCTTTCAAACGTTTTTGTGTATGCAATCAGACCAAGTGGAATTATACCACGTACAAAAGTTACGCCTCATCTCTCCCTATTAAGCAAAGTGTTTCACACTGCAAAGCTTATAAATGAAAAAAAAAAAATGGTGTTTCCTGGTGTTCAAGCATTTACAAAAAGTAACATGTTCCTAAACTGATGATTCAACCAGTAAACTACATCATCTAAAGACACATGTAGCTAACTCATGTCAAACAGGACTACAAAAAGGCATGTTCGGGGCACGTTGAAAATAATTTCATGTGCCCAGTTGGCCTGTTGCTGTGCCAGACAAAAAGGCTGGCACAACTAAAATAAGCTCTGAGAAGGCTGCCATTTTCTCTTGTGCATATCTGTTTGAAAGCCCTTCAATCATCAGTTTCCTTATTTATGTACAGCACAGACAGAGCAGTTGACTCCTCTGTACTGAGGTAGATAACCAACCGCTTCCAGGAATGCCTGATCCCTCTATGACCGATGGTTAAACCAGCCATAAGACAACGTTCAAACCAAGTCATGACCACAATGCTAAACACTGTAGTTAGAACAAAATACATACATTATCATCAAGCTCCTCTGAGCCACTCCAAACTTTAGACAAAGTGCAAAATACATTTTACGTTCAGGGTGGGTTCTCCTTGAACCTTTTTCACATTATCGTTATAAATGGCGTTATCTTTGGGGGATAGGTGGCAAGCTTATAAAAACACATGTTCAACCAAACAATTTTCTTTTTTCTTTTAGTCGATTATCTTTTATGTGGCAGTTTGGGGAAATATGCTTTTGTAAGGCTGGTGATACAGTTAGATCGGTACGTTGACCTTACCATCACATCCATTGGCAGCTTGCAGTGTAAACCCCCATATAGGCCAGTCTTCATAGGGAGAGTTCAGCACCAGCTTCGAGCCCTTTTCCCTGCTAGTCAGGTAACAGAAGGATGCAATTAGAAAGGATAAATCACAGATATCACAGAACAGATACACACACAATGATAAAACAATAACACTTCATGTGAAATGCAAATTTACGTAAAACAGACAAGCATTCTCTAGCATATTCTCTATCTTAACACCCTCGCATGCACAAGGCTACAAGTTTACGACAAGGTCCGGTAAGGCAGAAGTCTCACCGTGTCCCTTAAAAAGGTAAAGGCTACAACAATGCAGATGTATAGGTGAGCATAAATTAGAAGTTATGATTGGGGACAAGCTGGTCAACAAGCAAAAAGCTGAACAAGCGGTTAACATAAATGCCAAACACTTCCCCTAACTTTAGTAAGTGAATTTGAAATAAACGTGCAAGATAAGTATTGAGGCCTAAAAGTAAGATGCTTCTGAAGCAATACATTTTACAGATCAAATTGTGTTCTCAAGTAGCCACAAGAACAAGTTTTGGGTTAGAATCTGTCCCAACCATGTATTTCCCCAGTATCTATAAATATATACAAACAATGTTCAAGTATTTGGACATAATATAATTTAGAAATAACCAGAATAATGGAATGTGTCACAACACATACACAACACTTAATTTGTGGAAAGATTCCTGTTATAATTCAGATGGTTTAGAATTGAAAGGCATGCAAAGTGACATTGCACCATGTGGCTACCACAGGCAAACCTTTGGTCCATTTCTTCCACAAGGAGCCTTAAATTTGAATGGAATTTGAAGAGAGAATTTGCCGAAACAGGAATTGGCAACACAATTTGAGGTTTTTGTACACTTGTGTGTGTATGTTTATTAAAGCAGACAAACAGCAAAAAATACAAGCCAAAATGTTTAGCCAAAAAACTAGGACTGATGCTTTTTCTTCTACCAAAAACAAGACACGCCACCTAGTATAATCCTTGTGACATACAAATTGTAGTTTCATTTTGTTTTAAATACATGTTTCGGAGACATAAGCTTTGTTTTGCTGTTAGCTACTTAAGACATGAAGACCATCAGAACACACATAAAACTATAGCCAAATAGACAAGTGGAGCACACGATTGCAAATCTAAAATTTAAAACCTGATAATGGGAAATCGCATCAATCAACTTCAAAACATTAAACCAGTTTGACCGAAGCAGGTGGGAGTGTGTCTACTGTTCAAGTCCAAGCGGATTATTAAAATATATACAAGAGCAACTTGCCAGATGTCACTAATTTGAAAAAAGTAGCAACAGTATCGATTTTAGGGGCCAATCAGATCGAGTCTCTAAAAAGGATTTGTTATGAAAAGCCTTACTGTTCTATTTCCACTGTTGCCCAAAAGAATCCTGATAAAACTCCTGGTTGTCAGATCTGTAACCATAGTTACCAGTGTGATCACCACCTTGGAGTGGTTGCTGAGCAATGGGTTGAGAGCCCCAGTTCTGATTATTGGTCTGACGTCGTTTGGAATCTGGTTGGTTGTACCCATCAGCTTTGCGCTTTCCTCCTACATTTCCACCGCGGCCACCCCTCGCACCACGTACCCCGCGACCTCTGGGCTGCACGCCTCCTCGGGCCCCTCGTACGCCTCGGCCTGCTCCTGGACCCACTCCGCTTCCACCTCCTCCTCGCTGGGAGAAGCTGGCCCTGCCTCGAGGAGCGCCTGCCCCCCGGGCCCGCCCTGGGGAGGCCCCACGGGCCCCCCGACCGCCTCTCCCTCGGCTTGGGGCCTGAAAGTCGTCATAGCTGTAGTAGGGGTCCTCGTATCCCCCACGGTAGTTGTGATAATCATACCCATAGTAATCATAGTAATCCTCATAGCCGTAGTAGTCAGGGGGGTAAGAGTACCCGCCCCTCCCACCACCTCTCCCACGCCCCCTGGAAGGAGGGGGCATTTGAGGAGGCCCATAGTAATAGTAATCATCGTATCTGTAGGAGAGAAGCAGAGGAGAGAGACAACACCACAAGCAGGATCAAGACACTGGGTGTAGGGGACGCACTGACACAGAATGCATGGTTGGAAGTGAAATCAATTTCTTACGTTGGGGCTTTGGCTGCTTGTCTCTGTGCTTTACGTTCTTTCCTCTTCTGATCAGGAGGTTTGGCAAACACTATTTCTATGTGTTCTCCCTCCAGATCTTTCCCGTTCATTTCATCTAACGCCTGAAGAGAAAGACAACATGAAAAGCTGATGTCTTGCATGCTTTTGAAAGTGTGTTGTGCTTCCCCACCCAAGCAGAATGAGGGTACGCTCCATACCTTGACCGCCCCTTCCCTTTCCTCAAAGTGAATAAAGGCGTAATCTTTCAGTTTTTTCACACGCTCCAGCTTTCCAAACTCGCTGAAGGTTTGTTCAAGTATTTCTTCAGTAACACTGTTCGCGAGGTTGCGAACAAACAAAACTTTGACCTGTAGGTTTGAAACAAGCCAGAAAAACAGAAAAGTAATAAAAACTATCAATCAAAGTTCCACTTTTCTTTGTGAATCATAACACAATGACTTTGTTTGGATGAATCCTACACAGAATCTAACACGAAGCTACTGTTGAACAAGTCAGGATACATATGCTGTATCCCTACACAACGGTGCTTTTTTATTCCAAGCAAAGCTTCTAAAATGAACAGCATGTTACGGTTCCTCCTGCTCCTCAGCACATTAGAATCGTCGGAGAGCTCTGGTTTACCTTGGCCATGACGTCTGGGTCCGGATCCTCGATGGGGTCGGCCCATTCCACCGTCACCACGTTCCCCCACACTTTAACCTTGCCACTCATGAGCCGCCGCCGGGCCTGCGCCGCTGTTTTATGGTCTTCGTATTCCAGGAAGCAGAACCCTCTGTTCTTTTTCTTGTCGTCCGGTTGATGATACAGTATAACATCATGAAGCCCCTCTGTGTCAAAGAAGTTCGAGAAAGGAGTGAGTCCATCTCATGCTTGTTACTAATATAAACTTGATATCTTGAGGTCGCAAGGTCATGGACGGGGTTCGACCCATGTACCTTCTGATTACTAGCCAGACTCCCTAACCGCTCAGCCACATGACTCCCTGCATCCTCAACACACAGCTTTAACATTGGTACATGTTTCTTACCTGTAACTTTTGAAAACTCCTCCACAATCTGTTCTTTTGTTTTACTCTTCGGGATGGAGCCGACAAACAGCCTGTTATTGGCTACTGAAATGCACACTCCAATGTGCTTCCCAGGTCGAATTTCGTTATTATTACACTGTGGACAAACGCGAATACACAACTGTGTGTGACTTCCTGAACTCAGAGGAAAGTGAGATCTAACCAAGAGAGCACAGAAGCGACAAGCAACCAGCCGAACAAACATTTCTAAATGAGGCACTGAGCATCTTAATCTACCCAACAAACCACAACAGGAAGATTAAGTCTTGTTGAGACACTCACCAGTTTCACGGCCTCCTGTGCAGCCTCTTTAGTGCAGAAAGTGACAAAAGCGTAGCCTCTGTTGAGACCGCTAAGAGGGTCCATCATCAGCCTCAGATCCCAAATAGGCCCCGCCTTCTCAAAGAGAGGAACCAGTTCGTCCTCAAACAGGTCGCGTGGAATCTTCCCTACGAATATCTGACAAGAAAGAGGGATTCATAAGAAACCATCAGCTAATCGTGAAGTGGTCTAGAATTGCACAGAGTAGCCTCAACAGATTTGGTAAGAGCAAATAGCA
Source organism: Neosalanx taihuensis (assembly GCA_030340665.1). Lineage (NCBI taxonomy): Eukaryota > Metazoa > Chordata > Actinopteri > Osmeriformes > Salangidae > Neosalanx > Neosalanx taihuensis. The sequence continues at coordinate 151,497 of JARGSH010000118.1, read as the reverse complement.
GTATTTCAAAGTTAGGAAGGTTTCTTTTGGCCAAAAACACACAGCAACTCTTCATGGAAAGTTTTGCCATTTTGGGCACCAGCAGATAACATCCACCTTAAACCCAGTCACATCTAGATAGCAAGCTCTCAGTGTAGCGAGTGTCTCACTCAAATGTTTCCCCAGGAGAACATAAGTCTCCATAAAGCAGAACAGCTCCGCATCAACTGTCGTTTTCCTTCCGACAGCGTCTGGGCAGACCCTTACCTCTGTTCCAACCGTGGGCTGCGCTCCTGAATACACTGACTCTGGAGGCGGGTCGCCGTACTTCCTCTGACCTGTTGTGACATCGAGAGTGTAGCTGGTTCTTTCAAGAAGAGCCTGCAGTTGATGGAATCAACATCAATCAGGAATCATGGACAGATCTCACGATTGATCAGTCCTTTAGTGTGGCAAATACAGACAGGGACGGAGGACACACTGCATGAAAGCAACCTTCCAAACGTTCACTTACTTTGATTTTAGCTTCATCGGGTCCTTTTGTGGCATCTGAAGCTTTGGTCCCTTGTTTCTCCCTCTGTCTGTAAGTCTTCATGACTCCACACAGAAAGGCACTTTTATTCTGAAAAGGGCAAGGATCAGGATTTGGACTCAATCCCAGCGCTTGACCAAATCAGCCTCAACTAAAAGATGTTCGTGATTAGCTGCTCTTACCTGAACGTGTGATAGGTCACTTTCCCTAAACTGCAGCAGGACTTGCAGGGCACCTTCTTCGTTAAATTCTTTCAGCGCTTCAATTGCTCTTTCATCCAAGTCACTGTGCGCTACCAGTCCTGGAGAGAGAGAAAGAGAGAGCAGTATTTAAAACACAAAGGAAACAGCTTATCAAATGTTTCAACCACCTTTGAGTTTCTTCAGATCACGGCAAAGATTTTATGAAGGCATTTCAGCTGTTGGGGATGTCAGTTACGGTACAAACACTTTCATGTAGTTGTGCTGGGTGCAAAATTCAGGCATGAACAACCACCTTCATAAATGATTCGCCCACCCAATGGTAATTAGCATGTAAACAATGTAGTTGAAAGGAGGGTTGTGCATCACTTGTCCAAGTCTCTGACAGCTGCTGCCATTGTTCTGCACCTGCCCCGCTGGTTTCCCTTCTCCCCACCAAGACCCTGCCACCTCAAGAACCCGTACCAGCTCCTCTAACAAGGAAGTACACAAGCAAATCCTTCTACAGCAGTGGTTATTAACCTTGTTGGAGGTACTGAACCCCCACCGGTTTCATATGCACCAAACTCTTCTTAATGGGTTGTGTCATCACAAATCATATGTGTGTCTTGACCTCCGCCGAACCCCTGAGACTGACTCACCGAACCCCTGGGTTTTGATCAAAGCCAGGTTAAGAACCACTGTTCTACAGTAAGTAATTGATTCTTCAGCTAAAACCTTTGACAGTGAGAGTATTATATGTTGTACTTGTTTTGATTTGGGATTTTGTTATGCAAAAAATGTACGTTGCTTACCTTCTACGTAAATGTCATCTAGTTTTTCAGCAACTTTCTGTGGTAAACCTGCGTCTAATAAAGTCTGGAAGTGTTCAGAGCGGGTGACTGCTGAAGTCGTATCCATCGGTTCTTCTATACCGTTCCCATTAACATGATCAGATGCCATGTCTTCAGACATCTGTGAAATGTAATAACCCAGAATAAAACAGCAGTAAAGAGCGTCATGTTGATACAATGAAATGACCATTTATAACTCCCTCTTGTATAGATCTAAAGACACGTTCTTAAAATGTACTGATCTGCTTTATTCCAATCAGACCGTGAGAACTGCAGAAAAACAGACACACAAAAATACAATTAAATAAACAACATCGAACCAATCCTTTCTGCTCTCCTTACTTCCACATCACATGCAATTGCACATAAGACCATCTCTTCAATAATCATTTATCCATACAGTACTTCATATTAACAACATCCATTAAATCCCTATATAATGTGAAAACAAGTGGCACGTGCCACATAAACTCGTCATAGTTGTGTGCGTGCTGCAAGGCGCACACTATGTTATTACTAGCGTTTATTATTATTATTATTATTATTATTCTTACGCCGTTTTTTGGCTCAAAACATCTACCAGAGTTTTTGACGCATATACACAAAAGTTATATCAAAACGTGCGGCTCGGCCCCGACATGTGTGCTATGATTTATCTAAGACTTTTGGCGAACAATTTTGCCCAAAAATTGCCAAAAACCACACCAAAAAAATGAATAGGTGTCAATGGAGAGAATGTTTGAGAGGTAGAGTGGTGATGTCATCGCTAGAGTGTGGAGAAGAGAGAGAATTGTGTTTAAAAAATAAAACGTATTTGACTACCATGGCCTCAAATGCACCACTACAGACACAATTTATACATAGAAACGTAGGAAAATTTGTCCTCTAGCTCACACTTGCTTTACTTTATCTGTCAGATTTATTGTTTTAGCTTGACATGCGAAGATTCGGCCGCAGCACCCATGAACAGCCTCATAGACTCCTATGTTAAGAGAGGCGGGGCTGTAACTGAAAAGATAGAAAACGAACACTTTTTAGAATTGCTCCCAAGAGCACATTTCTTCACTTGTCAACACAAAATGCCTATGTAGACGTTCAGGAAGGGCTCAGCCGGCTTCACGTTAACCTGGTTTTATGATTGGAAACACGGTTTGGCCAGAAATCCTTCCTGTTCGAGGGGTGCTGTAAGCCTTTTCTCTCTGTCCAACTGCTATGACCGTTGCAACAGTTGTGAAGTTTGTTACTTAGCAACGTGCTTGAAAGAGGAGAGACGGTGGCCACGAATGACGGTGGCTATTTTACGAACAGTAATTCATTTCACATTTAATAACTTTAATTGGAGGATATTTACTGGAGGAATCAAATTGGTTCTTTTTGTTTCGGGTGTATTTATAAACTGTACTCCAACTCAACTCTTCCTCTCTGGCTCTAAGTCTCTAAGGTAAGCAAACATCTTTTTCAACTCTTTCGCTAGCATCCTATCAAAAATGTAGGTTTTTGACTTCTTTAACATTTGGGCTCATAGGTATTCATGTGCTTATCAGTCAGGATTTACAACTGACATTCCAACTAGCTGTAAAGATATGCTGTTTGCTAACATTAGCGACCAATGCTGAAATTAGCGCCTAAGCTAATTGCTAGTGCATCAGCATATGTTTTGCTAGCATGCTATCTAAGATGTGGGTTTTTGACTTCTTTAACATTTGGGCTTATGTATTCATGTGCTCATCAGTCAGGACGGTGGTGAAGGGTTGTGGGGAGGGTTATTTGTGTGCATTTTGACCGTTTATGGTTGTTTTCGGAGGGGGGGGGGGGGGGGGGGGGGCGATCGGCGTTCGCGGGGGGCGGGGGGGCTCGTGCGGGGAGGTTTGAGGGCAGGGTTCATGTGGTGGGGTCCATAGGAATCTAACAAGATATTGGGGAGGTGTGTGGGAGGTCGGGATCGGCAGTTAATGGAGTTGCCGCTCCATAGAGAAACAGTGGGGATTAAATACAGGTCTTTTAGGAATTGCTATTTAAATTGTTGGGGGGGGCTTGCTGTAAAACATTCATAATCGTCTGGATACTGGTTGACCTTGCAAACTATTGGCTAGTGTTGTATGGGGAGTCCTGTAGTTTATAGATGATTGAACCTGTGTGTCAGCTACTAAGTGATTCATTGCACTGAATGGTTTGATTGACAGTTCATCATTAAGTCATTAATGTACAGACTGCCTGTGTGTATGCACATATATGTATCTATATATATATGTGTGTGTGTGTATGTGCGTGTGTGTTTTTCTCAATTAATGTTGGATAAAAAGCACTGTTTTTGTTAGTGTGATATCAGAACTGTGTGACCTAGTGCTAGCTTATTGCTGAATCCTGATTTGTTACATGTTTGATTGCATGTGGATTGATTTGACATTTAACACAGCTGTATAACTTTATAATGTTATCTGATATTTATAATGCGGTATCATTTTGATAAAAGGTGTATTTCTAATACCAAAGTCATAGCCATTGATGGCCTAATTCTGGCATTGGATGTATTTGGGTCATTTTACACTCTAAGTTTTTGAAAGCATTTATCACTATTATCAAATTAGAACCAAACTATTACTATGCTACTGAACTGTAATGTAAAGTGCTACCTGACACAGAGTGACCAATTGTTTACTGCTTGCTTACTACTTAAACTTAAACTGTGGCAGTGTGCTCAAGTGGAGCTGTCTTTAATCCTGCTGAAATTAGTGTTTACGCTACTACTAGTGCATCAGCATATGAACACCTGTTGAAAGCTTGATCAGTCACATACCTAAGCAATGGCAGAAGTCATATTGTGAAAATTACTCAACAGTGTCAGTGATGTATGGGGGAGAGTCCCGGGCCAGAGTCACGCACACTCAAAATTTCTTTAGGAATTTTTTTCTAGTTAAGATATACATTCATACACATGCGCTCGGAAAGCATAATATAATTTACACCTGGCATACATGGAGACTTAAATCATGGCGGGTACATTCAAACGTGTAGACTAGACAACGAAGACGTGATATCCTTCATCTAGTTAGGCGTAAAATATTATAATGATAGCCACATGACACAGATTAGGCCGGCCTGAGCAGTTTGCGGCTCGGAGTCTTTATGATACTGCCTGGGCGGAAGCGTACAAAACCAATGTTACAGTTGCCAAACTAGCGTTAACAAGATACATAATGTGAACATAAATGTACATGCACATCGGTTTTCCCAGATTTACGGGTGCAATCAACATTAGCAAACAGGGCTAAGCAAACGGTATGCACATTTCATCTCGATTGCAGTTGAGCCACGCCTCTTGAAACTAGCTAGTTTGTTAGCTTATTAGCTAACATCACCAATACATTTCAAAACAAACGAAGGAACAAGTTAAGCGACTAACAATGTAAACATGGGATAACAGACGACCGTAAACATGTTCATCTGTTGACTTGACGTTCCACATGTATCACTCCTTTGACTAATGGAGTTCAGACAACCAATGAAAGCAAGCTAACTACAATCATTTGCTAGCCAGGCATACCCAACCCAGGCACAGTTACCTAGACCGGCTGGTTAGCATCAACTAGCTAAAACACTCTCCACATACACTGTTTGCAAACATGGATTACGTCATTTAGAAGTATGTATTTATTCCATCTGTTCTCCCTTTTAACACGTACCATGTGTTGTGCCGTTTCACTAAGGTGCACGGTGCTGATTGTGTCTCGTTTCAGGATTGTGGATATAAAAAAAAGAAAAATATCTACCAAGCTACAATTCCCGGCGTTCGTCCGATTCCGTTCTTTCCCTCCCCCGTTAAACTAAAATGGCGTCGACGTTAACGCGCTAGCCCTCCTGCATCTAAGGGGTTTCTGCCACAGCTACACACGGGCTTATCCATTTTCGTTGCACTGTCTTTTTTTCTGGACAGGTTATGTAAGGGCAGAGACCCGTGCTCCTACTGAAAACGGTATTGGACTTCGAAACATGGTCTCATTTAACAGAGACATATTTATAAGGTCAGGTGTACGGGCATAACAATTATAGGAACCACCAACTAGTCATTTTATTAAAACAAACGTCCATGTCCAAGGATATGGTCATCTTTCAACCAACATTGTTGGCATTGTGTCTGTATGAGTTGGGTTAGTTATTTTTCACTGCAATATTATAAGACAGAAGTATTAAATATATGATTAATTTAATTAAAAGTATCGGTTACAGTATGGTGGTTGACATCACCAACTAATCCAATCCAGCCTTTGTGTTCACCGGAAGCAACTTAATCTGAATCTGTGTCAACCTCCAAGAGTATGAAGACAAAGGTGTGGACGAAGAGGATGATGAGGACTGATGACTAAGTGAATGAATCCCAATCAAACTGTGGCGAGATGATCTCCAAGACTCTGCTCAATGAAAAGAGTGTTTGGAGAGTCAAGGCCTCATCCAAAACCTCTAAATCCTCTAGAATCCCTCTCAGAGCATGGGTTAATACAGAGGCTGTGTTAGTGGGACTCAGTCTGTGGTGCAGCTACAGACTAGAGCAGGGAAACATCTAAAACCATCAGGACAGTGGCCCTCGAGGAACAGGATTGGACACCCCTGTCTTAATGCATCTGGAATGTGAATAAATTTTAAAAATCCTACAGAATTCAGAAACTGAAGACTTGCCCAACTCTGATGTGACCACAGGTCAGGTTAGGTGTGAGAGATCATTCAGGCTTCAGGTGACATACATCACCCCATCACCTCTTGGGAGTAGGCCTGCTTGTCATTGCCCTAATTACAGCAACCTTAATCATTTACTTCAATTTAATGCAAAATAGTAATATCAGCATGAAAGTTGAGTGGAATTTTACCACCACCTTTCTGTTAATGATGCTATGCCAATTGCGTTATGCAATTATGCGGTATTAGTGAGGGAAATCAGGTTCCTGGAAAAACCAATTGCACCAGACACATTGGTTGGTTTCTCCAGCTGAAATCCACAGCACCCATCTTTACCAACTTCTAAAGATAGCATGTCCTAAAAATGTTTTATGATTGCAATAACTTTATTCTACAGCCATTAAGAATTACTTTGTGCCTTTAATATCTGGTAGTGAATCACTTTCTACCTGTCATGTCTCCATCTATTGAGCTTTGAATTATGAAATTACAAATCATAAGTGATTAGCATAAACAAGCAAGGAGCAAAATGTGCTGCAAGTTCGAACTGACTGTGCTGTAGACAGAACTGTCTTTACATTCAGTCATATGGTTACGATGTCAAAATGCTTTACATCCAACATGGTACACCATCACCACCCATGAATTAAAACACAAAGAGGATAACTTAAAATATATTTATTCAGGGGCATCATTTCCAGTTTCTGAACTGAACTCAGTTCCATTGTGATAGCAATAAACACATGTATATAATAAACCATGTATAAAAGTACCATGACACCACCGACTCATTTGCTCTGTGAATTAATCCTCACCTATGAAAAAATAAATAGAAATAGTACATAGTTAGACTTCATTCAAACGAACACAACTTAATTAAGTTAAGTGTAAGGGCATTTACTGCAGCTCAGAAATCAGATCCGTATAAACCATTTCATTCACATGAAATCAGGTTCGGGATAATGTCATCACGTCAGTATAGGACGGGTGTGCAAACAGATTCACATTTCTTACAATTTGGAAAATATGGGTAGAAGAAACTTTAAACTTACTTTTAGTTATACGGGGCTTCTTCCTTGCTGGAGAAAAATATAACAATTCATTAGATTTAATAAATGTTTTTAGATTTCCATCAATCAAAACTGCCTGCAATGCTGTAAAACATCCCTAAGAACCAGACTTGGATCAGCGCTAAGAAACAAACTACAAAACTAAGATTTTTGTTGCAAACGTGTATTTCAGAAATCAGATCCGAATGTTTTCTGTCACAGTAATCAGGTTCGAGATTGTCATCCTCAATACAATTATTGCAAACGGTAATGTAGTTATTAAAGTAGATGGGCACTAAAAAGAACTGCATACGAACCATTTTCGTTGTAGGCCGGATTAATCTTGGCGGCATCACGTTCAGCATTTGGTAGCTAGCCTTTAGGCTCTCTAAATCAATGCAACCATGTCCATTTAACTACGCAGAATTAGCTACCAACAATATACTGATCACTAATCTGAGATTGATTCAATCCATGCACTACTACAATAGTAGTACTACTAAAAGTATTTACTTGCTAAAAGCATGCTTTCAGCACGTGGCCCAATTTCAAAGGTTTTAATCTAAAATGAAAATATGCCATTAACACACTGCCATCCAAGCCTAATTTTACTCAATCAACATCCATTAGCATTTAGATCCTAAACTAGCACGCTTAATTTAACCGTTTTAAAACAATTTATTGACTATATTCTTACACACAATCCGTCCATCTGCAACCTACGTCGAAACAGGATCGTGTCAGGGAAGTTGTGTTGTATTTATAGGCAATGAAAAACATCAACCCATTCATGAACACAGATTCAACAAAAATGTATACCCGAACGATTTAGTTCACCAAAATCGAAAAAATCTAATAGAAAATAAATGTGGAGTTTCTTAAACTATCGGCTACATAACGCCACGCACATTATAGCAGTTTATTCATTTATTAATGTACTATCTGTGTAAAGGCAATTTCGTCATCTAGATTTAAAACAGAGTCGCTATAAATTAAATGCGCTGATTGGTTGCAATTTCGCCAATCCTAACACGATTTACATTCTGTCCAATGGCAAACGGTGTAGCTATGACAAGATGGTTTAAATGTATTACGTTGCCCAGTTGTACAACTCCGGATCCCATCGCACGGATTTCAAGATGCACCCGTTAAGTGTCGTGATTTAATCACTACTATATGTGCAATGTGCATTGTTTCTATCTCTGCATAACGGAATGAAACCTGTTCCAATCCGTAGAAAACAATGTTAAAGGACACTTCCGCTGTTCGATAAAGTGAATTTGCGACTCCGTCTATTAAACTGCTCCGCCCCTCTTGTGCGTTACTGTGCACCTAAACTAGCGACACATGTCTACGCCTGTTTTTTTGTTCGACGACGTGGCGCGGATTTTGAAAATTACTAGACTAGTTCGCTAGACGTCATATTTAGTAGGAGGTGGACATTTTAGGGGAGCTCAGTAGAACTGTTTACTTCCGAACAAACCATGGATATTTCTACATATTTAAAGTAAGTTACTGTATGAATACTATGTTAACGTTGAATAGCGAGGGTGGTTAAATTAGCATATGATCAGAAAGCTCAGATATTTGCGAAAAGGCTTGAGCTAGCTGGCTAGCAACTGTAGCTACTCCAACGTTGTTGTTGAGTTTGCACGACAATCGACATACAAAATCATTATTGTTTCCTGAAATTAGAAATACAGCATTCAGCAACATGTTGGATTAGGTACATGTTACTGGAAAGTGATTGTGTCTAGCTCAAAATATGTCCAGTACCTAGTGTTAGTTAAACTAGATACATATGTCACAGCCTGGAGATATGTGCGCTTACAGTTCTCTGGCTTAGTCCTAAGCGCAAGATGGTTAAGGCAAATTGCTAGTTATATTGCAGCTAATAAGTCAGTGACTTTAGTAATTACGATTTTTTTTCTATTAGGAGTTTTGAAGAAAGTATGATCAGCTACACAGGAGATGACCCTCTCGATTCTTGGGCCAGGTAACTACGTTTGGGAAACAATACATTTTAGTTTTCATGACACTCCACAAACTCAAGATTTGTTTGCCCCTTGCCATAAATCCTGTCTGGTGTTTTTAGATTTTATGAGTTTTTAGAGAAGAGGGTTCCCACTGCTGATGCCAGGGGGCTGTCAACTGTGTTAGATCGCCTCGTCCAGGTATTTCTGCAAGACCAGCGCTACTCAAATGATATAAGATATGTGAACTACTGCATCAAGTGTGTAAGTATTTACCAACAACAGTAGTAGTTAAACAACTTTAAATCGCTCTTTTTTTGCCCGATTTTTTCATTTGTGAATTTGACCATAGGACATTTATTTTGATTTCAGGCAAGTTATTATGGGGAACCTATCAAGCTTTACAGCTACATACACAGTAAGGGCATTGGCACAACCACTGCAGCCCTCTACATAGCTTGGGCCCAACAGTTCGAGCAGCTGGCCCAGTATCAGCATGCTGATGCAGTGTACCAGACAGCCATGGAAAATCAAGCCAAGCCAGCCGACACGGTGCTTCAACAGTACAGGTTAGGTCTCCCTTTGACTTGAATTATGGGCACCTTTAGCCAAAGAACTAGGCTCACTGCTAACTTTACTTATTTAGATTTATTTAGTTTGATGAGAATGTATTTCTCAGTACTTCAGTGCGAATATCATGTTCACTTTTAACTTACAGGATGTTTCAGTCCAGGACTACAAGATGCTCAGCGGGCGTTTCAGGTGAGACAATGTTTCACCATAGTGTTGTTAATTATGTGGACAATGTTGACATACAGTATGTATTTAAGTTTGGTTATGAAATATGCATCTGGCCAATCACATTAATTTAAAATCACAGATGGCCGCCATCCTCTTCAAAATTCTCAACTGGCCAATCAACTGTCCTCTCACAGAGAGCCTGCTCCGCAGTGCAAGGTGAATATCCATCCATTTCTGTGTCATGACAGTGGTTTCCATTGCTGTGTATTGTGTTTGGGTTTCCAGTTAAATGTGCCTGGTTGGTAGCAAGCCATCAAACACAGTCTGTTGTTCTCATTCACAGGAGCCTGAAGACCTGTCTCAGCTCCCTGTAGACAGAACAGTTCGTATGTAAGTTTTTTTCAGAGACTTTTATCCTCCTCTTGTCCTAAGAATAAACACAGGCTGTAATAAATGATCCCATTGTTTTTTGGCCTAACAAAGTGTAACTCTGCCAACAGAATCTCACGGTCTGAAAATGCAGTGGGGAAGCCGTCGAATCAGGATTCAGCCTCCAGTTTGCAGACCGTGTCCATGTACTGTAAGGATTCCCTGGAACACCAAGGATCTGAGCTATGCTTCGAGGAGGTCAGGGCCGCCAAGTACTTTGTTCGACGCAAACAGGAAGAGGAGTGTAGAGAACTGGGTGAGAAGATGCTTACATCTTCATAACAGAACTGTTATGATGTCATACAGACTTGCGTTAGTGATTTATGTCACCTCTGTTTTTTCATCCATGTTGATTTTTTTCATTACCAGAGGCCTGCCAGAGACTCACCAGAGAGCGGGAATATGAAGTCCAGAGGATGAAACAGCTTCTGAATAATCTGGAGAATAATGTTGAGCTAACTGGAAGCTCTCCCAGCACAGCTCCCACACAACAGGTGAGGAGAAACAGATTAGCTTTGTGTATACAATTCAGATAGCTCAAATAATATACCTGATTGTTGGAAAGCACCATTTTTTTGTTTATGTTTTTAAAATGTGATGATTTTGTTTTCTTTCTTTTTGCAGGTGCAATGTAACACAACTGCAGCAAGTCTAAATCCAGAATTTCTCCAGCAATCCTTCAGCCAACCCCCCTCACTGCACAGCCTACATAAGAAGCCCACTGGAGACCAGCAGCTGAACTGGGCACCAGAAGTCCAGCCAGAGTCAGAGAGGCCCCCGAGGGTACCTGAGGCTCACGTGCAGGGCAGCTTCCAAAGGGAGCCTGCCTCCGATCTGAGCTCAGAGAGATGCCCTCCTCTGTTTGGGCTGGATTTTAAGAATCACTGGGCTGCTCCAGCACCCTCTACCCACCCTCAGGCTCCCCCTCTGCAGGCCCCTGTCGGTGAACACAGCCCCCAGCCCTCTGAGCGGTCCCGCCCAGCTCTCCAGAGGCCAGCCTGGGCACACGCAGCTTCAAACGAAGCTCCACATCTGGAGAGTCACTCTCACAGGAACCACTCGATGAACCACTCAATGAACCACCTGGCCTCAAGTTTCCTGCAGCATACTGGCAGAGATCAGTGAGTACTATAGATCATTACAAGGTGTTCCCCTCTCGATCTTGGGCAACACTGGTAAAACTACCATATGTTCTGTACTATAAGTTGCAGGACCAGCCAAACCATGAAAAAGGTGTGCTTTACAGTCCGAAAAATAGGGTAGATGCACTCTAAAAGGCACTTGCACATTGCGAGGACATACATTTATATTTAGTAATTTAGCAGACGCTTTTATCCAGAACAACTTACAGCAAGTACAGGGACATTCCCCCTGAGGCAAGAAGGGTGAAGTGCCTTGCTCAAGGACACAACATCATGTTTAACATTTTTATTTCCCCAGAAATACGTCTGCTTGCGAAGCAACAGAGTCTAAATTAGATGGTGAGTATACTGACAGCCTACATGTCCTTTTTCAGTTTGACCAGGTGCACCAGCTGTTTTTCAGTTTGAGCAGGTGTACCAGCTGTTTTTTGTTTTCTTCTCCACTCTAATGTTTTCCCTCCCCCTCCCTGGCAGTGTCACAAGGTGCGACTGGGAACCTGTCCCATGTCACTCCAAACACTTCTCTGGGTATTGCACATGCCACCCCATCAAGGGTGCTACCTTCCCCCACAGTCAACACACGGGAAGCACTGGGTGAGCACAGACCGTCACTCATGTTCAGCTAGCATGTTGCCTACCCTCCACCCCACTTTAATGCACTTTCACACTGAGGTTCCTTGACGATGTTATCTGTAACATAGCAGTCTGGTTCAGATGTTTTCAAATGTTCAGTTAAATGAGCGTGTGTGTGTGTGTGTGTGTGTGTGTGTGTGTGTGTGTGTGTGTGTGTGTGTGTGTGTGTGTGTGTGTGTGTGTGTGTGTGTGTGTGTGTGTGTGTGTGTGTGTGTGTGTGTGTGTGTGTGTGTGTGTGTGTGTGTGTGTGTGTGTGTGTGTGTGTGTGTGTGTGTGTGTGTGTGTGTGTGTGTGTGTGTGTGTGTGTGTGTGTGTGTGTGTGTGTGTGTGTGTGTGTGTGTGTGTGTGTTCTCTTTCAGATGTGATCATGGACATGTTCCTGGCTCCCACTCTCCTGCAGGATGAGCCATTCAGCTGCTTGGCTCAAAAGAGCTTTGATGTTGACTACCACAGAACAGGTAGCGTAAGGCGTCCCTTTATCGTCCCCCTATCTCTCGACGCTCATCAGACAGTTTACAAAAATGTCGATAGAATAAACAATTTTTCACAACTTTGGATTTTAATATGTAGATACACATCTGTGCTATAACATTGTTTTTTTAATCCAATAAGGATATTCCATGAATTTTTTGTTTCCTAATGTTTGCAATTAGCCAAGGGGTCCCATTATCATTCACCCAACCACTTTCAATTAAGAAATGACGGTTTGATGCTGTGGAAGGCAGATGCTCCACATACGGTTTGAGAGCGTATTTACATACTCAAATCGCAAAGTAAGAAGCTGTCATTTGGTGTGCAGTGAACATAAGATGTTTACATATCGATAAGTAACTTTATTGCGTTGCTTCTGCATTTCGTCTTTAAGAAACCGTAAAAACATTGTAGACGTTAATGGAGTCTGGAACGTTGGCGAATTAGAATGGCTGATAATAGGACTGCTTACTCTACTCTATACATCTACCTGGATATTCCATGTGGCAGTCCACTCACTCTAATTCACATGGTTGATATCAATATTCTTGTTCTCATTTGTGTCATCGTGTCTAGGGGACGCCTCTTCGTTCAACAAGCCTCCTACTGCGGTCCCATTTGCAATCTTCCAGGATGAGAATGACAAAGAGAACTACAGGTGAGGTTTACCATCCTGTTGAACACTCCCTTCTTGTCTTCTTCTCCCAGACCAATGAAGTGCGTTTATGCCACTGATGTTCTTTGTGTTCCCTCACGTCTCTATACAGCCTTGCAGTGACAGTGGACAAGCCAAGACCGACAAGAGCCCTGGCAGAAATTCCTGTGTCCAAACAAGACAAACCAAATGTAAGTGCTGAATCTCCCCCTAATCTGAGTCTTGTGTTGGAGAGTACAGTGGTATGAGTTGTTCTGGTTCTGATCAGGAGAATCCTACTGAGCTGATCCCAGAGGAGAGCACCATGTGGGGAGCCCGCTACAACTCCCTCAGCTCCCTAGCGGCCTGCCCCAACAGCACTGGAGACTTCTCCCTGTCTGCCCACATGGTCTCCACGCCCTTCCAGAAGAAAGAGTCATACTCGAGGGACTTTGAGGAAGAGGACCAAGGTACCCATCAGCTCAGCCACTGAGAAGCGCCATTTAAAGTGGTTTGACGCAGGGTAGTTTGATTGGTCCCTTTTAACGTTATCTTACGTTTGCTTCATCAGAAAATGACCACCCCAGAACTTTCACTGGGCCTGAGGAGAAACCTTACCTGCGACAGCCCATGAAGCTCAGGTAAGAAAAACCTCCCGACTCTCCACCCAACATAAGTTTGGTATAGAAAACCAACACCACAGTGGAGATAAATTGTTGGGTTTGGCAACCCCATGTGGGTTAATGCTTTGTTCCTTCCCCAGCCCCATCATAGAACAGAGTCCGTCTGAGGACCATCTCTCAGAGACAGCCGTGGGTCCTACGAGGGGGCAGGGATTTGCTGAGCAGGGTACGATAGTGGGAGAGGCTCTGGCCCTGGGGCAGGGAAGCCTGACAGCCTGCTCCATGACTGAGGTCCACCCTGCGCCTGGCCTGCTGTCCTTCAGGGACCAGACCCTGGTGGCCCCTCAGGGCCCTGACGTGGCCAGCAGTTCACCCAGGACCTCTGGGTCTAGCTGGAATGTGTACATGAGCCCAGAGCAGGCTCCTCAGGCGGCCTGTTCCCTGTCTGGTCTCCCGCCCAGGGCTGCCTTGAGAAGGTCCCAGGGCTTCACCCTCCAGCCTGCCGTCAGCCCTGAGAAAGCCCCAGAGCGTGGCTACGAGGTTCCCATGAGCCCAGAGTGCGTCCCCAGGCCAGAGTGGCTGGAGATCCAGAGCCCGGAAGTTGTGACTGAACAGGATCTGGATGCACTCATGAGTCCTCAGAGGCCCCAGAAAGCAGACTTCCTCCCTCAGGAGAGCACAGACATTCCCATGAGCCCAGAGCCAAAAACCTGTCTGGATGTTCCCATGAGTCCAGCCTGGATCCAGAAAGCAGGCGGGGAAGTAGCGATGAGTCCTCGCCAAGAGATGAAGATGAGCATGGACGTGCCCATGAGCCCAGCAGCTGAAGCTCCAGCTGCAGGGAGGCTGGTCTCAGATCCCTGGGACGAGGAGCTCATCTCCAGGCTGCTAGAAACTCTCTCTCCCCCACTGACCTCCCATCCAGACTGCATAACCTGGCAGTGCAAAGTCCCCAACATCAGCCCCAAAATGACCATCAAGATGGGTGAGGATGAAGGAGAAACTGAGGGTGGATTTATTCTGTAACCTTTAGAGTTCATGATTGGATTGAATTAGAATATTCACGACTCTCCACAGGCGAAGGCTCCTTACGGGTAGATTGGGTCCTGGGAGAAGGGGCATTTGCTACAGTCTACCAGGCAACTGACCTCTCCACATACCAAAAAATGGTTTTAAAGGTGAGGGGGTGATGAGGACTATGGAAGAAAATCAGTATAATAAGGCATTGAATACTTCATATTAAAACGTAAACACCACATAATTTGTTAGTTTTGAATAATAATTTAAACAGTCTAGTTTAACATAAAAAAATAAAAATCTGAGCTCCAATTCGAACAGTAAAATTCCTGTTTTTGTTTTAATTTCGCAGGTGCAGAAACCAGCGAATCCATGGGAGTTTTACATTAACAGCCAGCTGAACGTTCGTCTACAGCCCAGAGTCCGGCACCTGTTCAGCAACATCATCTCAGCACACCTGTTCCAGAATGGCAGTGTTCTACTGGGCGAACTGCTCAGCTGTGGCACCCTGTTGGTGGGTCACCTCACACCTTACATTTAATCATTTAGCAGATGCTTTTATCCAAAGCAGCTTACAAGAAAAAGATTTACAAAAGAGCATTGGTCACACATCCAGCAACATTGTCTCAAAACTTGCAACACTAACTGATAATATTAACCTGTAAGCATTCGTATTATCGGTTCTAACTGTTGCTGGTTAAAAAGTTTTAAACCCATGTTTCTCCTCCATCGTCAGAATGCAGTGAACCTGTATAAGAATCTGAGTGACAAGGTGATGCCCCAGCCTCTGGTGATGTATTTCACCATCTGTATCCTGCACATGGTGGAGCAGCTGCACAGCATCCATATAGTTCATGCTGACATCAAACCAGACAACTTCCTGCTAGGGGAGAGGTGAGGCCTCCTGTCATGTTGGGGATTCTGCTTCTTGATGAAGGGGAAGAGGCTGAACGCCACCAATCAAAACTCTAAAGTTCACCTGTCACTGTTTCCATGACGAAAATAGCTTGAGTAGTATGTTGCAGTTGTAGGTCTTCTGAGGCATGTGTGCATGGTTGTGTGATGTGTGTGCACACGGCTGTGTGTGTTTTCCTTTTGTCATTTCTAACGCGACCATTGGTTTCCCTTGCCTTCCTTTGTCAGGTTCCTGGACAATACCTCTTTTGACCCAGAGAACCTTGATCACGGCCTGGCTCTGATCGACCTGGGTCAGAGCATTGACATGACGCTCTTCCCAGAAGGCACAGAGTTCACCGCCAAGTGCATGACCTCTGGGTTCCAGTGCACTGAGATGTTGAGCGGGAGACCGTGGAGCTATCAGGTGAGCTTGTGGATCTGCTGTTAGCTCGCTACATGAAGCATCTGTCCAGGATGACCCCTGCTCTAACTGCTCCCCTGTCTGGTGTCATTAGACGGACTACTTTGGGATCGCAGGGACCGTGTACTGCATGATCTTTGGGACGTACATGCAAGTGAAGAACGAGGATGGAGTGTGGAAAACCAACGCTGTCTTCAGAAGGTAATTGCCATTATGTTGCTCTTGTTGGTCAGTTGTAACCAATTTGAAATTCTTGTACTGGCTGTGAGGTATGTAATTGTTACCTACAGGTTCCTACAGGTACACTATTGCACGTTTTTGAGGTACATGTTGTTTAATTGAAAATTGCATAACTGAACACTCGTGTTGTTCTTTCCTTTGGTACTTGTTTGGTTTCCCACGATGTATGCTTCATAATCCGACTACCCGCAATGTTTGGGGCCATCTCTTTGTTATGATCAGGGTAGAGCTGCGCGATATATCGTTAAAAAACTGCGATATCGATACACCCCTACCCACGATACGTTTTTTGATGAGAGACGGTTTTTCTGTTCCCCCCCCCATCTTGAGCCGCGTCACGCTTTAGTTTCCCTCTCCTGCCAATCGTGAATATCGCCACAGATCTGGCCCCCATTTACACGGTAGAGCATGATGGACTTAAGAAAATGATCAAAACATTGGATAACCGGTACTCGATGCCTTCATACAACTATTTTTCAAATGTTGCAATACCTGCAATACCTAAACCCTGCCATGTACGACGAGAAGCGGGCAGCTGTCTGAATTAAGAGAAGTAGAAACTTCACAGCAACATCGGACCATGGAACTTTATATGAGTCTGACAGGCCATCTGAATGACTTCACCATGAAAAGCAGATGTCTGCAATATTTATGTTTGCTGTTAACTATTTACGTATTGAAATTGTATTGTTTATTGGGTCAGTGGTCCCGAACATTTGTGAGAAGTTGGATAAGGTTCCTGTTCAATATTAAGCCCTTTGTGCTTTTTGTGAAATAGCTTGTTTTGCACTTAATGAACAGCTAAGTAGCTCAATAGGAGTTCCCCAAAAAATTATGCTTACTGCAAATATGCACATTTTGGATTTAAGTAAAGATTTAACTTTGTTTAAAAAAAAAAACAGTGCAGAAAATCGCGATACGCATTTTTTCCAGTCGTGCAGCCCTAGATCAGGGGCTGATGCTCTTTTGTAAAGCTCTCTGCTGGAAGTCACTTTGGATGAAAGCGTCTGCTTTCAATGAATGAATCAATGTAGAGCGGGAATCTTGTCTGGAAACCGTCCTGAATCTCTTTTTGATTTGGGATTGTCGGTCTTAAACTGTGTGGCTGTGTGTCCTGCAGGAATCCCCACAGCGACCTGTGGAACGACTTCTTCCACACTCTGCTGAACGTGCAGGACGGACGCTTCCTGCCCAGCTTGACGGAGCTGCGTAGCCGCCTGAGCAGTGTCCTGCAGCAGAACTATAGAAACAAGCTGGCCTCACTAAAGACACGCCTGGTCATCCAGCTGCTGGAGAGTAGGTCAGCACGGAGGTGAACCGCTTAGACCCCAGCCTCCACCCTCCCTCCACGCCTCCACCCTCCCTCCACGCCTCCACCCTCCCTCCACGCCTCCACCCTCCCTCCACACCTCCACCTTCGGCACGTCCACCAACCTACCACCTCACCACTCTACTGCCATGTTTGAAAGTGGACCTCATGTAAATACATTCAAATAAGGGGATTTAATATTCTCCTGTATATTTCTGTGTTTGCAGTGTTTGAACCATTTTAAATTGATGTATAGGTTTTATCTCTTGCAAGATTGATATGAGATCTTTTTAAGAAAGAAAAAGACTTCATACCACAAGACACTAGATGTCCCTCTTGTTGAAGGTGTGAGTTTGAAGGTTTTTTTTCGTGTTAGTTTGCAAGTATTTAGTTGGCAGTGTTTCTTTTTTAAATTGTAAAATGTCCGGCATCTGATGTCTTCATATTGGAAAACATAACAACAAATAAAAAAACTGAATGGGTAAAAATGTCTCCATACATGTGAGGTGTCGTAAAGCCTCTTCTATCAAGTCTACCTACGTAGCACAGATCACCTCTATACACATTCAAGGTCAAGTACTGTATATAGTCCCCTGGTCTGAAGTAAATCCTGCAGCAGACCCTGACTACTAATGATATTCACTGAGATCATCTTTAAAACAGTGAGAGATGTGAACCATGTGTGTGACAGCAGAAATAGACAGGGCCAGACACAGGCAGCCCAGGAAAGCCTTCAATCTTCAGTGCCCACTTTGTGACTGCAGCATTCATGTCGGCCACTTGAATCACCTACTTTAGCATCTCCATGCTTAATGAACTCTTTTATGGATAGTTCCCCCTGTCGATATCACTGTCTTGAGCTGTTGGAGATGAAAAGGCAGAGGTGCTTTTAACTCTGCTGTTAATTTGATCTCCAGGAAACTGGAACTACTGCTCTCAGGCACCTTTTAAGGATGGATGCTAGAATAGATCTGTCAGCCGGGAGACATGGACAGTAACAGCCCCCCTCTTATCTCGACATCAGACAGCGTCTAAATATGGGATGGTCTCTGCACCTGGATGCAGCTCTTTGATAATAATCCTGTTCGTGGACAATTTTTCTTTATGAGGAGCGCTGTCTACACTAAGTTTCTCACGTTCTTCTCGTTTTGTTTTGGCATAATGTTTTCAGTAACGAAAAACTGAGTGGCGTCCTCATTCCAGCTTTGTTAAGCTGTGAGAGGAGCTCCATCAGCACCACGATGGAAGGAGTCATCTGGAGTCAATCCCTGCAAATGGATCAGTTGTGTCTGATTTTGGGCCCTGTGCTGAAAGCTTATAATGAGAATCTGGCCTCTCCAACAAATGGGAAGGGTTTGACTAAATCCACCTGAAGTGCAACATTTATCATGTAAATTGATTTTGGATTGTCTCATGCCTGGATCCTCAACAGCCAAATTGAAATGCCACAAAACCTATTCATTACAGAATGAATTTGTTTTTTTGTGTTTGTTTTTCTTTCTTGGGACACCAGCCTATGTAAAACTTTTTTTTTTTTTTTTTTAAGATGATGCCCATAAATTTTGTAGGCAGGAAAGCACACTAATTAAACGGCAAGGCTGTATATCTGCAGTCCACACCGAAAGATGGTTATTTTTGCTATGTCATTAGAGAATTATCATCATTCTGACTAGCACCCAGACAAACGATCTGTAACAGCAGTGACAGGTGCTTCACAGGGGGGCTGTAAGCAGCAATGAAAAGCAAAAACTTCCCGACCAGCTGTGCACACAGCAGTGATCCAAACACCTCTTTAACCCTGCAGAGACATGCAGAGCAGCGTACAGTGTGCGTGCACCAGTCTGCCACTCAGCGTGACAGGATTGGCTGTCGGAGAAGATCAGTAATGAATGAAAAGCCGCAAAGGTGCTGCAGCTAAGGACACAAGTGGGAGGAGGGAGAGGAGCCAGCTGTCTCATGGCCTTATGAAGCGTATTAGGTCGCAGGAAAAGGTTATTATAAAGGGACCACAACTGTGTGATGAATGTAGGATTTAATCTGAAGTGACAAACGACTTCAAAAACAGAGCTTTTGGGAGGGGAGGGGGGGAGTACGGACATGTGCTTCACTGATTTGGGAACTTTCTTGTCACCTAAGAAAAGAGAATGATCAGAGTAATGGTGCTCATGGAAACGGCTCACACACTTCTTTATGCCCCTGAGGCTTGTGTTCTGGTTATGATCAGCATTATCACTCCCACACCTGGAACAGCACCTCCAGCTGCAAGTTGAAAAGTTTTAATACTACATAGCTCATTAGTTCTTTGGTGAAGCGAGAACACATGGTTATCTGCCTATATTGCCCCTTCTGATGAGACTTTTTACAGATGGCACTCTGTTCTCTGGAGCTGCTCTCAGCTGTCACTGTCTTAATAGCTGCGAGAAGCGAAAACCTGCCACTGGATATTTGTCTTAAGGGAAAGGTGTTATATCAAGTACTTCATAATGTGTCGATAACATCTACATTTGTAATACATCACGTAAATGGGAATTAAAGGCCATAGGCAAAGCTGGCTTAGTATTGGCACTACAGCCAATTTGATTGAGATGTTTGTCCCCCAGCCCTCACTCCCCCCCAGCCCTCCCTGCCTCACCCGCAGCCAGCCCTCCCTCTGCCCACCCTCGCACTCATCCTTTCCTCTGCCCTCCCTCCCCCCCAGCCCTCCCTGCCTCCTCCTCAGTCCTTCCTTTGCCCTCCTTCTGGCAGAATGCACTTAAGGCTCTTCCCTTGGCACTTATTGGTTTCCCACGATGTATGTTTCATAATCTTTAAAAGCCGCCTTGTTTGGAGACCATCACGTTGCTATGTTCAGTGATCAATGCTCTTTTGTAAAGCTCTCTCTTGGAAGTCGCTTTGGATAAAAGCATCTGCTAAATGAATACATTTAAATAAATGTAAATGTCCATGTAAATGTCCCCACCAGCCCTCCCTCTGTCCTCCCTCTCTTTCGGCCCTTCCTTTGCCCTCCCTCCCTCCCCCTCAGGACTCACCTTTTCTATCTCAATCTTATCCAGCAGGAACATTCTGGAGGACTCCTCGCACAGCATCAAGCGCACCAAGAGAGCTTCAGCTAAGACAATCAAGTCCAAAATATTTTCAGTTAACTGGATTTGAAAAGCTGTATGTATCTCTACCTGCTTTGGATCTGTTGAAAGAAAGGCCTCGCTCACTCTAATTGTCCTTGTTCCGTGATCATTTATTAGGTGCAGCATTTATGTGGTGTCTTGTACGGCTGTGCACGGCTGTGCGTGGGCGTGAGGTTCTGTCTGCTCCTTCAGCCACAGAGGGATCAAAGCTTTGTTGTGACATCTGAGGAAATTTGCAAGCTTGGTGCTGAATGGTTGAGCAGAATTAACGATCTGTTCGAAATCTTCCAAATGCATGTGTCATTCCCGCAAGCTTATAACCCAGACTCCTAGTGCAAAAAGCTTCCAGATAAAAACTGAGATTGTCAGTTGATATTCAAGAGGTGTCACCCCAAACTAAAATCTCAGTGAAAACAAATTTTGCTTGACTCATCTTAAAATATTTCCATTAAATGTTAGTTTATACCAATTACAACTGACTGCTGGACCTATGTTAGTTTCCCCCAGGACCATAATGACTTTTAATGAGGGCCTTGTTGCTCTTTTTGGCCAGTTCTAATCAATTTAGATTTTTTTTACTCACAGTGAGGTATATTATTATTATTACTTGCAGTAATAATAATTACTTAGTAAATAATAAAACTAGCAATATATAATTACTGCAGGTACACTAATGCTCATTTGAGATGCATGACATGTAATTATAACTTTAACTAAATGCTCTGTGGCTCTTCCCTTAGGCATTTATTTAGTTTCATACAATGTATGTTTAATAATCTGACTATTATATTGGGGACAGTCATGTTGTTATGATTAGTGACCGATGCCTTTTTATAAAGCTCTCTCTTGGAAGTCGCTTTGGATAAAGGTGTCTGGTAAATCAATAAATGTAAATGTACAATGTACATTTTTTGGGATCAGGGACCATGACAAACTAAACAATGTACGTGTTTTATAAGACAGTACATGAACTGACAACTGAGGTCCCTTAGCTGTGCATCTCCACATGTGGACTCATCACAGCACCGCAGGAAGTAGGGGCACCCCTGGTTTTAACCAAACATAAATACATAAAAAACTATTAATGAGAAAGACAACTGAATTTGTTTGAATATGAGGTTTTTGTATAATCACAGACAGCATACAAAATGTTTGATAAATGTTGCAATGCGACTGATTTGATAACTAAATCCTCCCTGGTCTCATTCTTGTAAATAGCTGCCGTATACGTTGTTCGCGTATTTAGTTCATGTGGGGTTAGTTCAAGTTCATGTTTGACGGACATGTTTTTAACTCAGTTCACGGTGCAGATGCTCTTGGGTCGCTGGGGAAAATATGACTGCTCACGCTTTTTACCGCATTGTTTTCAGAACTCTTCTGCACTCCGAAAAGCCAATTAAAAAGAATACCACGTTCGATTGGACTTCAAGGTACAATCTGAAATGAGAGCAGTATAGTGTTTTATACTAAGTAACCTACTCTGTATACAAAAATAATAATCAAGGGAAACAAGCGCCCACTAAAGCACCAATGATGGGCATACAAGCTAATGAGGACAGGACACATCCTCTAATAACAAAGGGAGGGGTTGGGATTTTATGAATGTAGCATTGAATTTATCGTTCCATTTCTACCATTGTCCAACAATCACTTACTCCAACTTGATCACTACCAATGTTTATGCCTCCCATTGGCGTATGAACCGATCCCCCTCAAGAAATTGTACATTTGTAACTTCATTTTAAAAGTGAGACAAAGAAGATATCAGGTTTTGCCAGCAAGTCTCCCCCCAATGTTAAAGTCAATCCTACACCCTTGATGCATCCTGACTTTTTTGCAGCTTCAAGTGCTAGACTGCAACATTTACATACACAAGTACACATCCTCTACCTGCACAGATTGTGGCCTTCGCTCCGGAAAGGCCATTTGGTGGTCTTTTCTATCGTGGAGGCATTTTGCTAGGTTACATTATTTTACTACAAACCCCTCAGAGCCTTCAAGCCCACTCTCTCTCTCAGTTTCCTGTGATTCATTTGAACCATCTTCACATCAAATGCATTGTGAAAATCATTGTGTAAATTTAAACCACCAATCAGCTGAGCTGATGAAATGGTGCCATACATAGCTGCTGCCCCAAGTCCACTTCCTTTGGCATAAGCTGCTAGATGCACATCGTTTGCATGAGGCACCTTTAATAGTACAGTGAAATACATAACTGGACAGTATTCTGTGTGAGTTTGTTTTTTATAATGAGTTCACTTTATTTCTTGATGTTCAAGCCAGGGCTGTTCAGCTTGTATGCTTGGCTTGAGTCGTGTTTGCAGTGCATATCTTACATCTTACCAAACTAGCATCAAAAGGGAACCAATCTCTGTACAGCACATGTGTATATGGAACCTTGGGATAGGATAAGGCCCACATGTAAGGCCATAAGACAGAAAAGATGGAGGGTAAACTGAAGTTATAAATGCTTCCGTTTTAGTTCAGAACCAAAGACTGTCAAGACAACAAAGAGTAGCGTCAACACTTGCTTGTTTATACAAAGGTAAAATAACACAATAACACACGCAAACTGATCTAAAAAACTAATTAGTTTTAACAGAAAAAAATTAATGGACAGTGGATTTAACAAAACTCAAATGCTTAATGAGGACTGCTTTAATTATTAAATATGTACCACTGAAGGATTAACCTGCAGGTAATAAGATAGCGAGAGGAAACTGGTGCTTTATTATCAACGTAAAGATGATGGATCGGACCTTCATATCTTAAGCAGGAAAGTCGATTGATGTGAAAAACGTTTTCCATCCCTGATGATCAAATTCATCAAGATGGCCTGTTCATAACAGAACGAATATAGAACTTTTCATTTCTTGAAGAAAATCATTATATCTACCATTTTAAAGACACGGATTGGAGTAGGTTTACCTCTCAGGCTATCTATGGCTCTCACACAAACATTGACTCTTATACTATCTCAATATTAGAATACATCAAGACCACAGTTGACAGTGTCACCACAGAGAGACAGATCACCACAGACCCTAATCAGAAGCCATGGATGAACAAGGAGGTGCCTTCTCCTGAAGGCACGCAACAGGGCCTTCAAACAAGGCGACGCACAGGCCTACAGTACGTCCAGGACAGACCTGAAAAGGGGCATCAAGATGGCCAAGCACAAGCTGAAGGTGGAGGAACACTTGGGTACCTTCGACCCTAGACACATGTGGCAAGGGTATTCAAGCCATCACTGACTACAAGCCCAGCAACTCCACATCAACAGTCATGAATTTGTCCTGTCTTTGTGTAATTGTCTTGTGTTTGTGTCAATGATGGTCACGTCATTGCATATTCCTCATACATTTTATGTTTTGGTATGTTTAATAAACGTTAACAAAATATACTTTACCCTACTTCAGCCGAGTGGATTGATTATCAAAATCATCTCGACAGGACCCACACCAATTTACCTATCGAAGCAAAGGGAGCACTATATCTACTATATATCTACTATATCTACAGCACTGCACGGTGCATTCAACACAGTTAATCTAAGTTAATCAGTAAACTTGGAGATCTTTGAATCCGTACCTCCCTACGCAACTGGACAGTTGACTGTCTGACCAACAGACCTCAGCATGTCAGGCCACAACTGCTCAACACTGGCGTACCACAGGGCAGTGTGATGAGCCTGTTCCTCTACTCTCTCTTTACCCATGACTGCAGGCCAATGTATGGATCTACCTCCAACATCAAGTTTGCAGATGACACCATGGTGATCGGACTACAGCGCTGAGGTTAAGCACCTGGCCGCATGGTGCACTGTCTCTGCACCTGCTCTTGAACACCAAGAAAACTAAGGAGCTCATTGTGGACTTCCGGAAAGAGAAGGGAGACACACATGACCCCATCCATATTAATGGCATGGCTGTCGAATGTGTCTCCAGCTTCAAGTTCCTGGGGATCCATATTTCAGATGATCTCGTCCTGGACAAGCACCTCTAGCCTGGTTAGGAAGGCCCAACAGCACCTCTTCTTCGCGAGAACACGGAAAAAGAATCACCTGTCTGCTGACATCCTGGGTAACCACTGTGCGATTGAGAATATCTTGATTAAATGTATTACAGTCTGGTATGGGAAGTCTCATCGCTGATCACAGGGCAATGCAGCGGGTGGTAAAAACCACCCAACTCATCACAGGGACAACACTTCCTGTTACTGAGGACGTCCAGAAAAAGAGAGACGTCAGCCATGCAGCATTCTCAAGGACCCCTCCCATACTGCACCCACAGTCTCTTCCTGCTGCTACCCACCAAAAGGTGCTACAGGAGCCCTCAAACCAAAACCAGCAGGTTTAGGAACAGCTTCTTCCCCATAGCTGTCTCCCTGCAGAATTCTGTCTCCCCCGTTGAACTCTCTCTCTCTCTATGTATATATATATACAGTATATATAAACTCAGCAAAAAAGAAACATCCTCTGACTTTCAACTGTTTTCATTTACAGTAAACTTAATGGGTGTAATATTTGTATGAACACCAAAAGAGTCAACACCATAAGACAAACTAAAAATGTTTCACAGACGTGTGACTAGAATAGAAATAGAATAATATATCCCAGAATGAAGGGAGGCTCAAAATCAAAAGTACCCGTCAGTATCTGCAGTGCATCTCTTCCTCATGGACTGGACCAGATTTGTCAGTTCTTGCTGTGAGATGTTACCCCACTCTTTCACCAAGACACTTGCAAGTTCCTGGACATTTATGGGGGGAATGGCCCTAGCTCTCACCCTGCGATCCAACAGGTCCCAGTGCTCAATGGGATTGAGATCCTGGCTCTTCGCTGGCCATGGCAGAACAATGACATTGCTGTCATGCAGAAACTCATGCACAGAACAAGCAGTATGGCTGTGGCATTGTCCTGCTGGAGGATCATGTGCAGGATCAGGATGATGAGCATGCATAAAGGGTACCACATGAGGGAGGAGGATGTCTTCCCTGTACCGTAAGGCATTGAGATTGCTTGTAAGGACGACAAGCTCAATCCGATGGTGATATACCGCCCCAGACCATGACGGACCCCCCACCTCCAAATCGATCCCGCTCTAGGGTACAGGGCTCGGTGTAACGCTCATTCCTTCTAAAATAAACACGAATCCGTCCATCACCCATGGTGAGACAAAACCGTGACTCATCAGTGAAGAGCACTTTTTTCCACTCCTGTCTGGTCCAGCGAAGGTGGGTTTGTGCCCATAGGCGGTGTTGTTGCTGGTGATGTCTGGTAAGGACCTGCCTTACAACAGGCCTGCAAGCCCTCAGTCCAGCCTCTCTCAGCCTATTGCGGACAGTCTGAGCACTGATGGAGGGATTGTGTGTTCCTGGTGTGACTTGGCAGTTGTTGTGGCCATTCTGTGCCTGTTACACAGGTGTGATATTCGGACGTACCGATCCTGTGCAGGTGTTGTTACACGTGGTTTTCCACTACAAGGATGATCAACTGTCCTCCCAGTCTCCCTGTAGCGCTGTCTTAGGCATCTCACAAGGCAATTTATTGCCCTGGCCACATCAGCAGTCCTCACGCCTCCCTGCAGCATACCTAATGCATGTTCACGCAGATGAGCAGGAACCCTGGGCATCT
Organism: Neosalanx taihuensis; assembly: GCA_030340665.1. Classification (NCBI taxonomy): domain Eukaryota; kingdom Metazoa; phylum Chordata; class Actinopteri; order Osmeriformes; family Salangidae; genus Neosalanx; species Neosalanx taihuensis. Next base: position 124,943 of record JARGSH010000118.1, on the reverse strand, counting down.
TTTGCTGGGTAGACAAGTCTCTTTATTGTCCTGCGTTTTTAGAAATGTGACCTTAAATAGGGTTAGGGTTAGGGTTAGGGTTCAACCATTCAACAACCATTCCACAGGGGCATGTTAATTAATTGATTATGGTTAATTGAACAAGCATGGAAAACATTGTTTGAACCCTTTACAATGAAGTTATTTGGGTTATTATTGTTGAAATACACAGTCCTGAAAAAGGGACATTTCTTTTTTTGCTGAGTTTATATATATGTACATAAACACTTTTGTATATTGTCCATACGGCACATATATATTCGCACCTTCAATTTAGAACATCTGTATATTTTTGCCCAGATGTCATCTGCATATTTTTTGCCAATCTGTATATTTGCACCTTCCATATAGAATGTATTTTTTGGCCCCAGACTTCTCATCTGTTATATTGCCCTAACCTGTACATAACTTACTCATCTAAATTATCTGTACATAACTGCTTCCCTTGCACTATACATAACTGTTTCTCTTGCACTTTTGATTGAATGCTATGTTGTTTCCTTGTATGTGTATATTACCTGTGTAATGACAGTTAAGTTGAATCTAATCTAATCCATCCCAAGGTCGCTGTCTGTGCTAGACAGTTTTAATTTACAGTTTACGGTACTGCAGATTTACAATTATGATTAATAAGCCATAAAGACACTATTTTAAAGCACTTCAGATTTCACTTCAGTAAAGACTACAAAAAAGTATATTGGGAAACTTGTATCTGCATTTTTAAACATTTTACAGTTATGTAGAAAGATGATAGTTTTCATGCGGGGACTCTAAATGTAAAGTGAGTGAGACCATGTGCTTGTGAACATCCTTTTTCTCTGACCTCATCTTTATCATGATCCCCCTGTGACATCTCATCAGGGCTGTTGGTCTCAATCCACTGACAGCTTTTGAAGAGATTGTAAAATGCATTGGTTGAGGAAAAAAAATGCCATTCCATTTGACGATTGCTATGGATACACCATGCTTCTGAAAAAATATGTTATCATCTGAATTTTTTTATGTATATTTTATTGCACATGCTGCATATCAAAGCATGTGCTCTGAAGATACTGAACCCACATCTTATATGGGAACATCTGAGTCACTTTCTTTGTGAAGATCTTGGATGATGACACATTCTGTTGCGATGGATATTGTAGGTTCCTGGTCGTTGAAGCCACGAGCTTGTCGCTCTCCTCCCTCATTATCCAGTTTAGATACTAAAACTCCACAGACTCCTTTGTCGACTTTCTCGTTTTTCATTCCAAAAAACAAAGTAGTTTACACTCTGGCACGATGAAAAAATAAAAAAGATAAATCCACAGAAAAAATGAATAGTAAAGAACTGAGTTAACGAGAGATAACGAGAGGTCAAAAAACTTTGTGGCTCTACTCCATGACACCGAACTGACTGAACCTTTTACCTCCTCGTGCCCCGCCACACTTAATAAAAATAATTAAGGGGGAATTTATCACAAATATCAACACCTTTTTAATATATATGAACTTAAATTATTACTCAACTTTTTATCAACAAAATAACATTTAGGCTCCTACATTTACCGGCCCCTAATTTTTATCAATGTCCTTGAAACAATTACTCAAAAATTTAAACTTAAAGTAAAGGAGCCTAAATAACGTTATTAACACTTAGTGAAAGAAGCTTGGTATTCTTAATCCCATGTAAAATGAGATCTTCATAAGTCAATCAGTCCATCAGTTATCCTCTGTCTCTTGAAGAAGACATAGCTTTGTTATAGGGTGACAAAGCTCATTCGTCTTGGTCTTCACTTTAAGTTGACGAACATGACCCTTTCTGTCAGGAAAAGTCCCTACTATTTTTCCAAGTGGCCAGGAGTTTCTGGTTGATGTATCATCACCAGCACCACATTGCTGACACCGAAGTTTCTTCCAGGCGAAGACCATCGCTGACGTTCTTGGACCAGCGTTTCCAGAAGACATCCGCAAGGTATTGAACCTGTTTCCATCTGCGCTTGGTCGTCCTTATGAAACACTCCTGGTGGTAACTCAGGCTTGACCTTGATGGTTGGGTTTGAGGGCCTCTTTCTTCACTTTTTGATGATCCTTTAGCATAGCCAGGTCTTCTTTGAAGCTCTGTCTCTAACAGCATTTCACAATTTCTGTTTCTGCTTCAGACAAGTCATTACAATTCAGACGCTTTCCTTCAATGGTTTTCTTGAACTCTGTCATCTGGTTTTCTCTGTCTACTGCTTGTAGTTCCTTTCTTTTGTCCTTTAGCTCTTTCAGCAAATCCTTCAGTTTCAGAAAACAGCCTATGGCTCGTTTCAACACTGTCCAGGAAGAGTAGTGGTTCATCATCTGATCCATTAATTGTGCCTGACTGACATACAGTTGTGGTCAAAAGTTTACATACACTAGTGAAGATCATGTATGCCATGGCAATATAGGGTTTTCAATAAACTCTACAACTCTTATTTTTCTGTGATGGAATGATAAGGAGCACATATTTCTTTGTCACAAAAAACATTCATGAAAATTTTTTCTTTTATGAATTTATTATGGGTCTTTTGAAAATGTGACAAAATCTGCTGGGTCAAAAATATACATACAGCAATGTTAATATTTGGTTAAATGTCCCTTGGCCATTTTCACCTCAATTAGGCGCTTTCGGTAGACATCCACAAGCTTCTGGCAAGCTTCTGGTTGAATCTTTGACCACTCCTCCTGACAGAATCGGTGCAGTTCAACTAAATTTGTTGGTTTTCTGAGTCGGACTTGTCTCTTCAGCACAGTCCACATATTCTCTATGGGGTTTAAGTCAGGACTTTGGGAAGGCCACTCTAAGACCTTAATTCTAGCTTGATTTAGCCATTCCTTCACCACTTTTGATGTATGTTTGGGGTCATTGTCCTGTTGGAACACCCAACTACGTCCAAGACCCAACTTTCTGGCTGATGATTTTAGGTTTTCCTGCAGAATTTGGAGGTAGTCTTCCTTCTTCATTATTCCATTTACTTTCTGTAAAGCACCAGTTCCACTGCCAGCAAAACAGGCCCACAGCATAATACTACCACCACCATGTTTGACGGTAGGTATGGTGTTCTTGGGGTGAAAGGCCTCACCTTTTCTCCTCCAAACATATTTCTGGTCATTGTGGCCAAAAAGCTCAATTTTAGTTTCGTCTGACCACAGAACTTTCCTCCAGAAGGCCTTGTCTTTGTCCATGTGATCAGCAGCAAACTTCAGTCGAGCCGTAAGGTGCCGCTTCTGGAGTAATGGCTTCCTTCTTGCACGGCAGCCTCTCAGCCCATGGCGATGTAGAACACGCTTGACTGTGGACACTGACACATGTGTTCCAGCAGCCTCCAACTCATTGCAGACTTGCTTTTTGGTGGTTCTTGGTTGACTCTTGGCCAACCTGACCAATTTTCTCTCAGCAGCAAGTGATAGCTTGCGTTTTCTTCCTGATCGTGGCAATGATACAACTGTGCCATGCACTTTATACTTACAAACAATTGTTTGCACAGTTGATCTTGGGACCTGCAACTGCTTTGAAATGGCTCCAAGGGACTTTCCTGACTTGTTCAAGCCAATGATGCGCTTTTTCAGATCCGTGCTGAGCTCCTTAGACTTTCCCATTGTAGTATTTCTGGCTGAGTCTAGTGAATGTGTCAAACAAGCCCTATTTACATGGACTGAAAGAAGTCACCAGCTGGAGTCAATCATAATCACTCGTAAGAAGTTAGGAGGCCATGCCAAAAAGCAAATTGGATTGAAACAACTTTTTCTACATCACCAAATTGGTAATTCAAGGTGCTGTATGTATATTTTTGACCCAGAAGATTTTGACACATTTTCAAAAGACCCATAATAAATTCGTAAAAGGACCATTTTTCATGAATGTTTTCTGTGACAAAGAAATATGTGCTCCTTATCATTCCATCACAGAAAAATAAGAGTTGTAGAGTTTATTGAAAACCCTATATTGCCATGGCATACATGATCTTCACTAGTGTATGTAAACTTTTGACCACAACTGTACACTTTAGTCAACTTTTTGACCTCTAGGTCGTTGATATCCAGCATGGCCGGAACTGGATTTTTAGGCCCCTGGTCTTCAGAACTAAGCAAGAAACTTGGTCCTGAAAGCCAGCTCTCATTTTTGAAAAATTCTTCCACAGTCTGTCCTCTTGAGACAATGTCAACGGGATTCAGAGTAGTGGGGATGTATCTCCACTGAGATGTTTGAGAGTGAACCAGAATTGCTGAAACCCTGTTTGCCACGTACGTCTTGAATCTTGTGCTCTCACTGTTGAAGTACTTTAGCACAGTTGTTCTATCGATCCGAAAGATGGATTCATGAAGCTCCAGCCCTTTCCTCAGAAGCTTGTCCATTTTACTGCAACTCTAGCAGCAGTCAGTTCCATTCTTGGAATAGTTAGTAGCTTTAAAGGAGCGACCCTTGTTTTTGCATAGTTTGAAGGCTGTGTCTTCATTGGAAGCTGACTTAAGACAGTCGTCCACGTAAAAGTTTCTCCTGACTGTTTTAGCTGTCTCTTGTCCAAACTCCTCTGCAAAGTCTGTAGCGCATTTCTGGAGTGCAAAGGTGGCGACACTTGGCGATGATGTTGCGCCAAAGATATGCACCAGCATCTTGTGTTCGATGAGATCCTGCTCATAGTTGCCATCAGGCCACCATAGAAACTTCAAAAGATCTGTGTCTTCATTACTCACTCTGACTTGGTGGAACATGGCCTCCACATCAGCCATAACCACAGCCTCCTGGCGGAACCTCATGAGGACTCCCACCAGCGAGTTTGTTCCTCTTGACGGGGAATGTCATCCTTAGCTACGGGAATGTAATTTTGTGAATACACTTCTGAAAGTTCAACAAACTGGTTGTTGTACAAACTGCTGATCTCCAGGTCAGCCACAATGCGTGTTCACGACTGATTCATGTCCCATAGTTCGCAATGAGATGCTTACATTGCATCCATTCATGTTCAGTTGGTTTATCAGTGACTCTGTAGCGAAAGTAGCCGAGCTACCTGGATCCAAGAACGCGTAGGTTGTCACTGTCTTGGTTCCTTGTTGTGCTTTGACACACACTGGAACAATCAAAAGAACACAGTCATCTTTTCCGGCCCCTGTGACTCCAAAAGTTTCAGCCATTTGTACAAGGGCACTTGAAACAGACTTATGTTGATCGCATAAGTCTTTTACTGTGTCTTCTCTTGTGTCTTTGAAGGTAATGTGCAGTGCTGTGGGATGTGGTTTGGAGCATTCGTCACATTGAAGCTTCTGTTTGCAGCTGTTGCTCATGTGACCGTGCTTTAAACAAGCGAAACACAAACATTTGCTCCTCAAGAAATCAATCTCTTGAATTTCTTGCAAACTGTGAGACTGTGATACTCTCCATTACAATATTAGTATATATAATATTTGTATTAGCTGTGTTGTCCAAATCTTCCATGTAGCTAATATCAGTCATTGTGTTAGAGCAGCCTGTTAGGAAAAGTGCAAAGGATTGAAGAGAGATAAAGGGCTATACAAATAAACGTTGATTTGATTTGAAGAGATACACCATCTTCTGGCTTGATTGTGGGCCAGTCCAAAGCTTCCTTTGTGTACGCTTCTGCTATTTTGAAGTCATCACCAAAGAAGTCCTTTAACATTTGTTTTGCTTTAGCGTATCCTGCTGAAGACTCCATGTGGATGCAGCTCTTAACCAACTCGTGTGGCTGTCCACTTGTGTACTGTAACAAAATTGAAGACGATCATGACTGTCACTTGTGCGGCCTTCAATCTCATGTTCAATGGCTCGAATAAACGATTTGTATTCCAGTGGGTCTCCTTTAAATGTTGGGATGGTGAGATCAGGAAGCAGTGAAGCTTTGTGACTCCTCACTAGGTACTCAGTGATGTTGGCTTGCTGAGATATGGCTTGGCAAAGCCCGTCGAGCACTAGTTCCTGCGGCTCTTTAATTTCAGTTTTTGGTACAAACATAGCCATGTAATCAGTTGTTGCTGGATTCCTTTGTTTAACCTTGGCCGATTGTAAGGTGGATCTTGATGATGGTTGAAGGGTGGGTTTTGTGTCTGTTTGGTGTCATGTATTATTCTGTTTGGTGTATTCATATTCTATAAAGTAATATTCTCAAAAATCACAGATGTCAACAAAACTGGGGTTCACACACATGGCTCAAACAGTAACAGATTTTCCAAAACCATGTGTGATTTTACGAAATAATGATCTTCTGTGCCTCATCATTCATCACATACCTCATCTCTGGAATTAACACTCAGAATCAGTGAAGACCCCTAGCAAGTTTACAGTTTCAAGGCTGACAGCACATCTCTGCCAAGGCCTATTAGTGCATGTTCACAGTTAACACCACGTTGACTTTTTATTAAAAAAATTTAAAGCTATTTAGAAGCTCTATCAAACTTGGATGGCATCCCCAATGAATCAGAATGACAAGGTGATTGGCACGCATCAAGTATAAAACCATGATTTCCTCTCCTCTTTGCCCTGCCTTTCAGCTAGCTGTCTATATTTAGCTGGATGTTGCTTTCCTCCCGTCTCCAGAGATAGAGAAGGTAATCAGACAGTTGGTACTGCCTCCTCTTCACTCGCTGCACCCATGATGGGTATCCCAGCATGTTGAACGTGTGAAAACTTCACAAACATGACAGATCATGCTGTCTAATTACCGTCCTGGGCCAGTAACCACAGAGTGGTTCGCGGTGAGTGTCAACTTTATCAACTTTAGCTGTGCCAGGTTGCTCTTCCCCTCTCGATCCTCTTTTCTGAGCTCAGCAGGCACTCTCACCGAGGTTTAGACATGGCCCCTATGTGACGCAAGGTCATTGTCTTGAGTCGCCCGCGAGTCCCAGCTGCATAGACAGAGCTGTGAGCAGAGAGAGTTCTTATTAGAGAGCCTGGTGCCAGTTTAGAGAGTCATTACTCCAGACATTTACCCAACACCCTCAGTAAACCTGGAATTCTAACGTTCCTTGACTCCACTGCTGTCATAGATGGTTTTTGTTAGCACATTCTCACCGCTGTCAAAAAATTGTAACTGTGAGGTTGAAGTAGGCTACCAACCGAATGAGAATGTGTCAGATTGGATGTCCTGCAGTGTCCAAAGCCTGAATGACAATATGTTATTTTCTTCCAGATTGTGTGATACCAAAAGTATATTAGCAGATATTTCACCTTCATCTTAGGTTCAACACCTGAGGATTCAGTCAAATGCTGAATTGAGTGTAGTTTGCCTAGTGACCTTGAAGTCTAAGGTCTGGCTTGTTTATGGTAGTCTGGAGACCGTCTGCAGTGAAACACGCTCAGCATCACAACAAAACACAGCTAGTTCAGTCATACACCATTTGCCAACAATCTGCTAACAAGGACAGAAAGACTGCACAGCTTCCTAAGTTGTCCCGCTGACATGTTTTTCAGCATTCTACAGTCTACAAAAACATAAACATGAGGTGAATCTCACTCTGAGAGAGATGTATTTCTTTCTTTTCTTTTTGTTTTAAAACCTTTCAAAGACCAGGACAGACAGTTTTGTTCCTCACAAAGGCTGGACTGCCAAAACACAACCATTACAATAATTATTTTGAAGAGCAGGGACGGAAACAGAATGACTGAACATTAGGTTTGTTTAGGGTTTAGAGCCTGTGGACATTTTGTGGGCACTAAGTTATTTAATGGAACAAACAAACTGCACATAAAAAACTTGCTAGTATGGTCAGTCAAACCATATGTCTCCTACCAGATCGTAACGGCAAGCAGAGCACAGTGCTCAAAGGAACCAAGCTTACAATTACATCAGAACACAAGAAACATTTAACCTCCTAAATGTAATTTCTAAACAATCAATACCTCATCAGATTATTCTGAGAGGAAGTATTCCTTCTTGAAGGGAACCCAATGAGACTGAATTGACTAACCATCTGAGTGTGTTTTACAGGCAAGCCGAAGAACAACTGTCCAAACTCCTTCCAAGGTCAAGTGATATTCCCTGCTGTAAACTGTTATCTCCAAGGGGACCGTTTCCATGGCGCTGTGTCTTTTTACTCGCAGCAAAGACACACGTTTTCTGGTCGCACAATGTAAAATGAGTCAGCGTGGCTGTGAACTCTAAATTAAAGATATTGCGAGGTGTGTTGCCCCAATTTTACCTCAGGGTATGCAAACAGTCCATATGAGAGTAGATATATGGATATGTTTTATTCTGATTTACCATAAACCTTTCTGTCTAAACTCGATCACACCAAAGAGTCGCTACCCAGATCAAGACAGAATTTAGTTTTAGATTCAGTCTCTGGTTATTGCCACTGCCGTGGAAGAGCCGTGGAAGAAGTAGAATAACTTGTTTTACATGGGAGAAGTTATAACTCTTGCACTGCATTTCATGAGCAAAAGATCCGAAAGAACATCATTGTCAGCTGAACCTTTAAATGGTTTCAGTACTATGGATCACAGAGATTAAGGAATAAGGACAAATAAATACTTTTTTGGAACAGAACTCCATGCCACAAATTAACCCATCTTTTAAGTGCCCCTATCAGGGACGTTTCTAGGATTGAAAGAAAGGGGGGGTTTAGCCCCTGACATTTTCTGTCGACGGGGGGACGGGGGGGGGGGGGGGGGGGGGTCCGATGCGAGCTAGCCAGCGATTCCCAAAGACACTTACTTGTTTTTCGAACTTGTGGGTTACATTTTGGACGCTCAAGTGACCGACATTTAATCGAGAGCATTCGGTAATTATCGTATTTCTTCGGCGGCCCGATAATAATCCTGGGGGCTGAAGAACATTTTAGGGGGGCTTCAGCCCCCCTAAAACAGGGCTAACGACGCCCATGGCCCCTATACTACATAGATACATAGATCCTCTTGCTATGTCCTTTCGCTGTCCTGTATCCAAGTTTATGCTTGAGAAAAGACCAGGGGCCTCATGTACAAAGAGTTGCGTGGATTTCCTACTGAAACTTGGCGTACGCCAAAACCCAGAAACTGTCATACGCACAAATAAATTCAGATGTATTAAAGTGTGCGTAGGCATGGATTCAAGCACGTTTCTTTTGTACATCACAATCAACGTGGAATTGAGCGCATATGCAGAGGTGCAGAACTCCTCCCTGTCCACGCCTCCATTTAAATATGCAAAGTAATGTAAATAGGCCCTGGACCTGAGATTTCCCTCTTGTGTCTCACATTGCGCATGCTTTTTTTATCAGATCAGGGCCGACTCTTGGCATAGGCGACATAGGCAGTCGCCTAGAGCGCCATCGGTTGGAGGGGCGCTGCCAGGTACCCTTAATCATGGCATTTTGTGTGAAGACGTTTTATTTATTTATGCTTGCTAGCTACACCGTGTTTAATGTGAAATGCGCACTGCATCAGCGCTGTTTAGGCTTATGATGAGTTTACATTAGTTTTCTACACAGTTATCATCTCTGCCTGTATGTCCGGTCTGATTTGGTATTTTATTTCAGTTTCATCACGGGGGGGGCCTGGATCAGATAAATCAAAATGAGTAGAGGGAATAAAAGACTCAGTCAGGGGCTTGATAGAAAGCTTTGCAGCTCTAATTTCAATAAAATTTAAAAAAACAACAACATTTGAATGCGCACTTGCCCAAATATGCATTTAGCTGGTTTACTTATGTGCCAGTTATTGTTTGCAAGGAAATCCTCGCGTTCCCTAAAAGCTCGCTCACGTCGGATAGCACCATTTGCAAGGTCCTTAAACAACGCTAACGCTGCCATTGTTAATACCATATTCTTCATCACATTGCGCGTGCTTTTATATTCACCTATATGATTACAAACGCCTGGGTGTGTAATGTGACTGTTTTCACATTATTAACAGTTTCCCAGCATCACCTTTAAGTGTCGCCAATGGAACAGTAGCTGTAGAAACGTGCGTACGACAGCTATGAAGTTGGTGTGGGGCACCACACATTTCCACGGTCATTTAACGTTTGATACATCTAAACGTGAGCGTGGGAAAGGACGTACGCCACGTTTTTGTGCGTACACAACCTTTGTACATGAGGCCCCAGGCTTGTCTAAATAATCTCTCAAAAGAATCCAAATGTGCCAAAATGTGCAAGGTCCAGATAGATCTGTTGAATCATGGCCAAACTCCCCATTTCTGAACAGAATAATTCAGATCTTTAGAACACAGTGCTGAGTCACTATTCATTCATGTGGCGAAGTTTGAATCATCAGCTGCCCTGAAAAAGTTCAAGAATGAGGACCAATGGTAATGGGATATGCAAATAAGCAACCTAATTACGTGCTCTGCCTCCCTTTTTATTCACAATGTCAAGCGATCAAACTTATTAGGGTGGCTGTTTTTCTGATAGGCTGTCCTGTTCCCTGATCTATTCACCTGTGCGGTAGTGCGGTGGTTTGTGGGTAATTAATAGGAGAGAGGAACTAGCAAACATAGCTTGCCTGATGAAATCCATTTTAAGGACGGTGTCTCCGGGGAGCCAGAGGCTGTCCAGAACGACATCCTCCTTCCATGAACAGTGCATTTCTGATTCTTGATCCCCACTGATGCCACAAGATCCACCTACCAGACTCTCGTGCTCTCTGATCAGAGTACAGGTTTCAGTATCTTTTGTTGTTGTTATAGAAAAGTAGTTTTACTAGTCTGATAATTGTCAATTTGTCTCAGTCCTCCCTTGGACATCCTGTACTGTATAATGAGATAGCCATAGATTGGTACAGCATTACAGTTGTTTATAATGACAAGTAGCGGATCATGAAATCAGTTGCAATGCAATTACTCTCTTTCCTTTAATGATCGGTTCAGACAACCACTATTTAAATATGTTTCAGCACATAAACATTACATTTAATTTCATTCACTCATGCTGTTTGCTTATAGTAAAAGTTTTGGTTTTGTTAGTTGTTCATTTAAAATTGTAATCATTTTAGTTACTTCAATTACAGTTGTGGTCAAAAGTTTACATACACTAGTGAAGATCATGTATGCCATGGCAATATAGGGTTTTCAATAAACTCTACAACTCTTATTTTTCTGTGATGGAATGATAAGGAGCACATATTTCTTTGTCACAGAAAACATTCATGAAAAATGGTCCTTTTACGAATTTATTATGGGTCTTTTGAAAATGTGTCAAAATCTTCTGGGTCAAAAATATACATACAGCACCTTGAATTACCAATTTGGTGATGTAGAAAAAGTTGTTTCAATCCAATTTGCTTTTTGGCATGGCCTCCTAACTTCTTACGAGTGATTATGATTGACTCCAGCTGGTGACTTCTTTCAGTCCATGTAAATAGGGCTTGTTTGACACATTCACTAGACTCAGCCAGAAATACTACAATGGGAAAGTCTAAGGAGCTCAGCACGGATCTGAAAAAGCGCATCATTGACTTGAACAAGTCAGGAAAGTCCCTTGGGGCCATTTCAAAGCAGTTGCAGGTCCCAAGATCAACTGTGCAAACAATTGTTTGTAAGTATAAAGTGCATGGCACAGTTGTATCATTGCCACGATCAGGAAGAAAACGCAAGCTATCACTTGCTGCTGAGAGAAAATTGGTCAGGTTGGTCAAGAGTCAACCAAGAACCACAAAAAAGCAAGTCTGCAATGAGTTGGAGGCTGCTGGAACACATGTGTCAGTGTCCACAGTCAAGCGTGTTCTACATCGCCATGGGCTGAGAGGCTGCCGTGTTAAGGTCGGCGGTTTGGCATGCCAGTGAGGTGACCACTAGAGAATTGTCAATGAGACCCAAATGCAGAGATTCAAAACTAAGGAGTTTTAATGTCCAACAATATTCCACAAACGCTCAGAAGATCCAAAAGGCAAACATAAAAAATAATCCACAAACGCTCAGAAGATCCAAAAGGCAAACATAAAAAATAATCCACAAACGCTCAGAAGATACAAAAAGGTCTTGGGGAAAAATCTTTTCAAAAACAAGCACAAAAGAAAAACTAAGGAGGTAGCTAAGAACAAGAACAAAGGTAGAGATCCAGGACTAGGCAATGATATCAGTGAGCTTACCAACAACGAAGGCATGTGACACAAAGACCCAGTGAAGAACAAAGGAAAAGGCAGAACTTAAATACACCAACCAATTGATCACATGACACATAATAGACCACAGGTGGTAGGGAAACAAAATGGAGGGAAACATAATGAGAGGGCGGGGCAGGAACACAACACAAATCTAAACAAAGAAAAGTGACATGTGCTCAACATTGTTCCCTAGTGGCCAAAAAGAGTCAAAATCTTAACATGCCGTGCAAGAAGGAAGCCATTACTCCAGAAGCGGCACCTTACGGCTCGACTGAAGTTTGCTGCTGATCACATGGACAAAGACAAGGCCTTCTGGAGGAAAGTTCTGTGGTCAGACGAAACTAAAATTGAGCTTTTTGGCCACAATGACCAGAAATATGTTTGGAGGAGAAAAGGTGAGGCCTTTCACCCCAAGAACACCATACCTACCGTCAAACATGGTGGTGGTAGTATTATGCTGTGGGCCTGTTTTGCTGGCAGTGGAACTGGTGCTTTACAGAAAGTAAATGGAATAATGAAGAAGGAAGACTACCTCCAAATTCTGCAGGAAAACCTAAAATCATCAGCCAGAAAGTTGGGTCTTGGACGTAGTTGGGTGTTCCAACAGGACAATGACCCCAAACATACATCAAAAGTGGTGAAGGAATGGCTAAATCAAGCTAGAATTAAGGTCTTAGAGTGGCCTTCCCAAAGTCCTGACTTAAACCCCATAGAGAATATGTGGACTGTGCTGAAGAGACAAGTCCGACTCAGAAAACCAACAAATTTAGTTGAACTGCACCGATTCTGTCAGGAGGAGTGGTCAAAGATTCAACCAGAAGCTTGCCAGAAGCTTGTGGATGTCTACCGAAAGCGCCTAATTGAGGTCAAAATGGCCAAGGGACATTTAACCAAATATTAACATTGCTGTATGTATATTTTTGACCCAGCAGATTTTGTCACATTTTCAAAAGACCCATAATAAATTCATAAAAGAACAAATTTTCATGAATGTTTTTTGTGACAAAGAAATATGTGCTCCTTATCATTCCATCACAGAAAAATAAGAGTTGTAGAGTTTATTGAAAACCCTATATTGCCATGGCATACATGATCTTCACTAGTGTATGTAAACTTTTGACCACAACTGTACATGTATTGTTTTTTAAACCAAAAATTGCTCCCTATTTTGTTGTTTCTGCGTGAATCATAATGTGAATAACTTGTCCCAGTGTGTATTTACTAATTATTATGCATATATTATGCATTCCTATGCTTGTGCATAAGTCATTTTAGCTCAATCAAGCTCACGTAGTGTGTGTGGCATTGTTACCTGGGTCGAGCATTTGCTGATTTCTAACTGTACAGCATCCGTGTGATGGCTGATCTGTTGAACCAAATAAGACCCAGCTGTCTGCAGGGGATGTCACTAAACCCAGGCTTTAACCAGGCTCCTCATCATCCTAAGAAACCACCGTCTCTGACAGCAGCAACCACTTTAACATAATCAGAGAGGGTGTTTATGGTGTACGTGACCTGCAGCTTTGTCTCAGCAGTAGGTTCAGTTTAGCTTCTGTTAATTGAACTGTCATTTTGAATGTCTGGAATCCTTGGACATCACACCCTTGTCCTCTTCCATCAGTTTCAGTTTAATGATTGCTTTATGTCGCATTGGTGTGAATTGTGTTTTATTGTAATTGCATTGTCTTGGTTTGTTGGTTAGTTATTATATCATTTTCTGTGGAGACGTCTGAATACCTCAGATAGGTAATTGTTCTAATTAATTCAAGTAAACAAATGCCCACATGTTGGGGGTTTCTTATCCTGCTCAAGAAACCTTACCAACATTGCTAATATATGCAAATGCTGACATTTCATCCTCCCAATATGGTTGCACTTGAAAACACAGTATGATCTTGAAGGTCCTCCAAGATGTGCTTCAATAAACTTAATTGGATCGGCTGAAGCAATTTTTGCGTGAGCCAGCTGGATCGCTTTGATGCTTTTAAAAGTCTCAGGAAATATATCCATCATAATTCGGGGAACTTGTATCACAATAATTCAAATAACAGGTTGCACCTAACATTGATTAGCTTTAACCACAACACTTAAGACAACAATAAGAAAATGCCAATAGGAATATTCAGGCAAGTAATTAACTTATCTTTCACCTAGGATCATCTGATTGATTTTCGATATCATTGGAGTGATATGTTGAGATTATGCACCTTGAACATGTTTGACCTACCATTTGTAATTTCACGCTGAACATGTGTTCTTCATAAACACAAACTACTCATCAAATACCATCACAACACACCCGTCCGTGACAGTCATTGAAGATAATCCAGACTCAAGGTTTTGCCAATCCGGAACCTGAACAACTCTCCTCTTCTCTTGGTCCATTTGACCATCTGCTTTTAGGTCAGGCTCAATCAATAGAAAACCTCTCTTCTTGAAATGGTTTGAGGAGAGAGGTTTTTTTATGATGACACAGATTCTCCACTTGTATGTTTTTCTTATAAGGAAGCAAAATTGCTTCACAGAGTGCAATTTGCTGCAACAACTTGAATGTCAGAAGTGATCCACAGTGGTAAGAAACTCGTTGACACAGAAGGAGAGATCCATAGTATTGGCATGTCCCTGTGCTAATTAGCTGCAAAACAAAGAAATGGTGAGAAAGCCAAACCAGCAAATGATGCTAACATGTATGTATGTATGTAGGAAACCGTTTCCCCTCTTTAGTTATCTAAATCAAGCAGGTGTGTCCTTAAGCCATCTGCACAGGAGGGCCAATATGGGCTGCTCAGCCATGCTCAGTTTGCATCTGGAGAATAAGGCTAAGACCTGGGAAATAAGAAGCCTTTAAACTTCCAATTATGCACCACATCCTCAGTGCCCCAGCCAGGGTTCTGAATCCACACTTCAGTTACATTCCAGATGGCTTCATTAACTTGGACAGAGCTTTGGTTGGCACACTGCCTAACACATGAGAAGAAGACTGTTAACAGAGAGAAGGGGGTCCTGATGAATTAAACCCCCTGCTGAGGACTAGAAGGTACAGAAACAGGCTTTGTGTCTCAGTTTATAAGCAGTGGTTAGACACTATTTGTTAATGTCCTTCTGGTCCTGTCTCTTTGAAACTAACATTGCAGTGTTTTTATCACTTTGTACTGCCTATAGACCAATCAACAGTCTCAAATCCCTAAAGGGTTTCTTGACGAATGTTTGAATCGCAGGGTCTGACTGACCTTATGTAAAGCTCTCTGGAGAGTTAGTCCGTAAGTCATCGCAACCAGTTTGTTTTGTGTAAATGGATATTTCACTTACACACCATGGAAATGCTATTTTGAATTACACTCTATCATCCAATGACACGTAACGTAAATCGGTGCTGACAGCTTCTCTGCTACTCCTGTACCTGGCTGGAGGATAGTCTTTGTTTGAAACACTCAGCACTTAGCTGATCTGCCACTGGGTCAAGCCACCAAGGTGTGATTTATGGTTTCAGGTCTAAACTGTGGCCCTGAACCTCCTCCTACCCTGCTGGAACGCAGGCACACTTGTCTCAGATGGCTTCCTAGCAGACTAGCAGATAGGAGACATTGATTCATCGGAGGGATAGCATAAATCAAGATTAGGCTGTGTCTTTTATAATAGAAAACAGATTGTACGACTGCAATCAGAGCGTGACAGAATGGGTATCAAATCAAATCTAAATGTATTTGTATAGCTCTTTTTTACAAGCAATGTCACTTCACGTACGCCTGTAGACCTGCCCCCCAACCAACATAAACCCTCAAGAAAGACAAGGAAAAAATCACTAGAGGAGAAACATGACAGAACCCTTGGTTCCGCAACCCTTCTGATTCTAATGAATGGGTCATTATCAAGCTCTGTGGAAGCCAGGTGCGCTGGAGCACGGAAACATCTAAAAATCAGGACAAGAGCTAGAGGACCAGGATTGGACACCCCTGCACTAAAATAAGCAAGTTGATGCAAAGAGAAAATAGTCAGTCTGATCCTGGGACCACACTCATGTTTGTCAGAACTTTTTCTTGTCACCTTGAAGACCAATAAACCCTTTGCATCAAACTTTGTTGAGTTCCAGTGCTGTTTTTGGACATCTTCACACCTCTAGACTTATATTCCCCACCTCATTTGGACCCCTCCTCCAGAGATGGTCGGTAAAAGAGAGTAGCAGAACACATGCTAAACATAATCATACAGCAGTATGAATTCCTTAAAGGTAAAGTGAGTGGACGGAGTATCAGTGCACTAACTTCTGCATAACACATTATCATTGGCAGCAGGCATCACATGTAATTCTCACTTATATATATTATTATTTTATGCATCCTTTCTTAGATCTTTATCACATCTTCTATTTTTATATGCTTCCCTGTATCTTGTATTTTTTCTATTTTAATATGTTACTCTTGAGTGATGTACTGTACCTTGCTGTTGCAAACTGCTATTTCCACACTGCAGGACAAATAAAGGATTATCTTATCTTATATTACTGACAGACTCCAATAACTAGAAGGTAAGCAGGAACAGGATGTTTGGGGACTTTCATATGCCACGACACAGTAGTAGCAGACTGAGCTTGAGGTTTTCTTGAGAAAATGGTATGTTAATACCACATAAAGCTTTGCTCTTACAGAACAGAATGAATACTTGAAGTCACAGTGAAGAAAAATGTGAAAGACAGTACAGTAAAGTAAAAATAGTTTAACTGCAAGGATTAATTATTATAATTGTTAGTTAAATGACTAAATGTCCTTAATAAGTTATTTCTAAAGTAAAGTACCTTGCAGACCACTATAATTCACTCATTGTATCCAGTTTAATACGACTACTTCATACATGTATTCTTAATTAGCCAATGCCTGGGCTTTAATTAATACTTTTCGGCACTCTGGGGGGAAGATTGAGTGGCCTCGCACTGCATTTGATGCACAGTGGGGACGGAAAGTATTCAGACCCCTTACAATTTTTCACTCTTTGTTTCATTGCAGCCATTTGTGAAAATGTAAAAGTTCATTTAAGTATTAAGTATTCAGACCCTTTGCTGTGACACTCATACTTAACTCATATGCTGTTCATTTCTTCTGATCCTCCTTGAGATGGTTCTACTCCTTCATCGGAGTACATTTGTGTTTAATTAAACAGATTGGACTTGATTAGGAAAGACACACATCTGTCTATATAAGACCTTACAGCTCACAGTACATATCAGAGCAAATGAGAATCATGAGGTCGAAGGAACTGCCCATTGAGCTCAGAGACAGATATGTGGCAATGCACAGATCTGGCCATGGTTACAAAATTATTTCTGCAACACTCAAGGTTCTTCCTAGACCTGGCCGTGGAGCCAAACTGAGCAATCGTGGGGGAAGAGCCTTGGTTAGAGAGGTTAAGAAGAAAACAAAGATCACTGTGGCTGAGCCCCAGAGATGCAGTAGGGAGATGGGAGAAAGTTCCTAAAGTGAGAGAAACTATCACTACAGCCCTCCACCTCCACACATGAAGGACTCCCAGAAAATGTATGAGAAATAAGATTATCTGGTCTGATGAGATGAAGATTAAAGTTTTTTGGTGTTAATTCTAAGCAGTATGTGTGGAGAAAACCAGGCACTGCTCACCATCTGTCTAATATGATCCCAACAGTGAAACGTGGCGGTGGCAGCATCATACTATGGGGGTGTTTTTCAGCTGCAGGGACAGGACTTGAAGGAAAGATAAATGCGGCCAAGTACAGGGATATCCTGTGAGGAGGCCTATGGGGCACTGCAGGAATGTTATGAGGTCACTGACTGGGATGTACTCTGCGAGCCGCACGGAGAGGATATTGATGGACTCACAGGGTGCATTACGGACTACATCAACTTCTGTGTGGACTCTATTGTCCCTACCAAGACGGTCCAGTGTTACCCTAACAACAAACCGTGGGTAACAAAGGAAGTCAAGGACCTTCTGAATTCCAAGAGGAGGGCCTTCAACGATGGAAATAGGGAGGAGGTTAAGGTAATCCAGGCTGACCTGAAGGTGAAGATCAAGGAGGCCAAGGATAAGTACAAAGGGAAGCTAGAGCGGAAACTCCAGCAGAACAACACGAGGGAGGTGTGGAGCGGTATGAGGACCATAACTGGCTTCAGACCGACTTGCAACAGGGGGGTCGAGGGTGACCTGGACAGAGCCAACGATCTGAATCTGTTCTTCAACAGATTTAACGACCTGGTTCCTGCCCATCCCCCCTCTAGCCATTCTCCTGACGACCCTCAAGCCAGCGACGCCCCTGGCCAAACTGCTGACGACCCTCAAGCCAGCGACGCCCCTGGCCAAACTGCTGACGACCCTCCGGCACCTGTGAGTACCCCTTTTCCCCCTCCCCCTCTCCGTCAGAACAATGCCCCCCCCCTCCACCACAACGACCCCCATCCCCCCCCTACGACCCCAGCTGTGTCTCTCACTGTGGAACAGGTTAGAGGACAACTGCTGAAACTCCATGCAAACAAGGCTGCTGGCCCTGACGACGTGAGCCCTAGGGTGCTGAAAGCGTGTGCCCCCCAGCTGTGTGGAGTGCTGCAGTACATCTTCAACCTGAGCCTGAGTCTCCAGAGAGTCCCTGTCTTGTGGAAGACATCTTGCCTCGTCCCTGTTCCGAAGACGCCGCGCCCCAGCGGCTCCAAGGATTACAGACCGGTGGCACTGACCTCCCACGTTATGAAGACCCTGGAGAGACTGGTGTTGGAACAACTGCGGCCCATGGTCGGACCCTTCCTGGACCCCCTTCAGTTCGCCTACCAGCCCCGGCTGGGAGTAGAGGATGCCATCCTCTTCCTGCTCGACCGCTGTTATACTCATCTAGACCAGCCGGCAAGCACTGTGAGGATCCTGTTCCTAGACTTCTCCAGTGCCTTCAACACCATCCGGCCAACTCTGCTGGGTGAGAAGCTGGCAGCGATGCAGGTGGATAACTCCCTGGTCTCCTGGATTGTAGACTACCTGACTGGCAGACCGCAGCATGTGCGCTTACAGCACTGTGTGTCGGACAGTGTGGTCAGCAACACTGGGGCTCCCCAGGGAACCGTCCTCTCCCCCTTCCTCTTCACCATCTATACCACGGATTTCAGCTACCACACAGAGTCCTGCCACCTTCAGAAGTTCTCTGATGACTCTGCTGTGGTGGGCTGTATCAGTGACGGGGAGGAGGCCGAGTACAGGACTGTGGTGGGGAACTTTGTCGCATGGTGTGAGCGAAATCATCTGCAGCTTAATGCGGCTAAGTGCAAGGAGCTGGTCATCGACCTGAGAAGGACCAGGACAACAGTGACCCCTGTCCACATTCAGGAGGTCAGGGTGGACACCGTGGAGGATTACAAGTACCTTGGTGTTCACTTGGACAACAAACTGGACTGGGCTAAGAACACTCAAGCCGTCTACAAGAAGGGCCAAAGCCGCCTCTACTTTCTGAGGAGGCTGAGGTCCTTCGATGTCTGCCGGACAATGCTTAGGATGTTCTACGAGTCTGTGGTAGCCAGTGCTATCCTCTATGCTGTTGCCTGCTGGGGCAGCAGGCTGAGGGCAGCGGATGCCAACAGGCTCAACAAACTTATCCGGAAGGCCGGTGACATTGTGGGGGTAGAGCTGGACTCTCTGGCAGTGGTGTCGGAGAGGAGGATGCTGGCCAAACTCAACGCCATCCTGGACAGTACCTCCCACCCACTCCACAATGTGCTGGCCGGACAAAGGAGTACTTTCAGCGGGAGACTCATCCTCCCGAAATGCACCACGGAGCGCCACAGGAAGTCATTCCTGCCTGTGGCCATCAAACTTTACAATTCCCACACTAGTAGTTTGTAAGCCAACTGTATATCCTGTGAAATAGCATAACATCCAGGGATATAACAATGGACATTAGGCAATAGTCGGACACAACTTCTGTAACATAACTACAGAAGTGGCAATATTCTGGTACAACTGTATATAACCATGTATATTCTGCTAATAACCTGCAATCCTGTATATCCTGTATATGCTGCAAATAACTGTAAATCCTGTACATCACAATTACTTGCATAATTGTAATTGAATTGTATAGATTATAAGGGTATAGTCTGTAACCTGCACTTTATCCTGGACATACTGTATATTCTGCTGTACATTCTGCACATTCTGTACAAAAACTGAAAATCATGTACATTCTAATATAATACTGTATATTATACAAGACCATTACTGTATAATTGTAAATGTATAGCTTCTGTACATAATCATTATGCTCCCTGGGAGGATTCACCTCACCCACCATTTTTTTTACTTATTGTTATTGACCCCACCCCCTACCCCTGTGCACACTTTCTAATCTTTTACCTCACACCCTTACCCTTAACTGTGCTTTGCGAGACTGTGTGCCGTTGATACAAAGGAGTTTCCCTCGGGATCAATAAAGTAATCTGAATCTGAATCTGAATCTGAATCCTGGAAGAAAACCTCTTCCAGAGTGCTCAGGACCTCAGACTGGGCTGAAGGTTCACCTTCCAACAAGACAATGACCCTAAGCACACAGCTATAATAACAAAGGAATGGTTTCAGAACAAATCTGTGACCATTCTTGACTGGCCCAGCCAGAGCCCTGACCTAAACCCAATTGAGCATCTCTGGGGAGACCTGAAAATGGCCGTCCACCAACGTTCACAATCCAACCTGATTGAACTGGAGAGGATCTGCAAGGAAGAACGCCAGTGTGTCCAGATGGGGTGCTGAGTGTACATTAATGAGAAATGTTAAGGGGTCTGAATACTTTCCATACCCACTGTAACATTTTTGTAATCGTCTATATAGGAATAGTTGTTTTGGATATGGAATAATTTTACATATCAACATCTCTCAAATGGACTCCTTCACCAGAAACACCTATTCAATTACACTGCAGTTTTAGCCCACTGTCAGGTTCACAAAATATTGCAGGGTGGCTATTTCAACACTTTTGTGCTGTTCTTGATTCAGAGCGAAGCGACAAGCTCAGTGTTAGAAAAGCATTGAGGCAGAACTGCAAGGTTATGAGGGTCACCACAAGCACCTCCCAGAGAGAACTGTCTGTTTAGAAATACTTTTCCATTAGACCAGAATAGAAAAGGACATAGTTATAGATTGAAGTGATATTGATAGTGTATGTCAGCAGAGCCTGCTCCAAAGTAGGCTAGACTCTTCCATCATAAATCTGAGGAAATCCTCAGGAAACGCAGTTAAAGACAGTTTTTGATTAAATAACAGACATTCACACTCACTGGTGTCTGTGTCAGACATGTTATATGAGTGGATGAGCTAGTGTAAATTGGGCAATATGTGTTCTGTGTCTGTGTGTGGGTGCATGTGTAGGCTACCTATTGTTACAGAGCTTGATCAGTTAATTAAAAATACTTTCCTCTTTGAAGGTCAGAAGGGATATGGGGGTTACAATTGATTATATGCACATATTATCATATTTTATCATAGCATATTGACCTGCAATTCTCTCAATCAAAACCTGTAATCATTGTCCATTATGGGTCTTGCACATGTGACAATTTGGGCTGACACGTGTCCTGATTAAAATGCAAATGACATGGTTAATCTTTTAGGATCTGTGGACATTAATCATACCTACTGAGCCTTCATCAGTCGATATTTGTCATTTTACAACTTTCAATTTCCTGTAGTAAATTTTCTTCACTGATACATTAACCATAACTGGCTTTATTACACCAACTTTTGGTTAGCGTTTTCAAGCGTTATACCTTTGCCTTTGAAACTGCCCTCTAGTGTTTGAAATACGTTTCCTTTGGGTTTCCATTGGCGAGACTGTGACTACATAGGTGGGCTACTGAGAACAGACAGATGAGCTAAGTGGACGCATAGCTGGAAATGTTTAAACTGACTCGGCGCTCTTACATTACTAGTTTATCCAATAACATCATCATGAGCGGACTTTAATCATTCTCGGTTATGGAGTGGATTATTAGTTTTAGGGGTTTGGATCTTCAGAGAAGCTGTGCGTGAATGTGAACACACCTGATGAACCATCGCGGAGCGTGCACCCACGACCAGCGCGCAGATGGAATGGATCGGGCACCTTGATGGTGTACATAAAATCCGTTTGAAGAAAAGACGATTTCAATTTTTGGGTCCATTAGCGTCATTTATAAATGATTATCTTCCCAGTGAGTTTGAAATGAAAAAACGGTAAGTCACAATTTCTTCTGCACAAAACTCGCCAATTTGTTATTGAGGGACATAGTATCTTTGAATTGGCTGAATTTTGTTATTTACAGGCTACTTATATTCTTAGAGGTATCTGCTTTGGTATCTACACTTTCAAACAGATCTGCCTATAGTGTCATAGTTAGTAAAAAACAAAACAAAGATAGAGCTACTCATCACCTGTTCCTAATGTGTGTATCATACAACGCTGGTCTTCGTCGTTAAGTGCCAGTTCAGATGTTGATTTATTGGGCATATTTCAAAACAAATGTAATGGTCTCTTAATGAAATGTCCGTTTTAAATTCACCATAGCATAATAGATGTAAGAGATTGTCCTCATGTGATGGGTAACTTTTTGGTTAATGGACTGGAGGCTGCACTAGGTTAGTTAACTACACACTTCTTGTCATTCTGACCGCTGACGTAGATTTAATGCAGGGACCATTTTTCTCCCCACCCATGTATGCCAAATATGTGTTTAAGAAAGATACATTTGTAAGTCATTTGACATGTGCTCATATACGTCAAACCCCTTACAGCTCTTAAATTTCCAACATTCCATAAAGAATTGGGTGTCAGATGTCTCAGTGGGTTAAGGCGTTGGCCTCATGATCGGAAGGTTATGAGATCGAGCCCCGGCTGTGGCTATGTGACGTTGTGTCCTTGGGCAATCCACTTCACCCTACTTACCTCAGAGAATGTCCCTGTACTTACGGTGAGTCGCTTTAGATAAAAGCGTCTGCTAAATGTAATGTAAATCTAAGGATGCAGGTAACGTAAGTGTCGCTTTTGAAGCAAAGACAACGTGTGTCTATCTATGAGCTCCTTTGCCGGCACCAAAATGTTCTATTGCAACATAAAAATAACAGCTTAAGCTCTATGCTTCTACTGTAACATATGTAGTGTAATGTAGAAACTGGTAGGTCTTACATGAAATATCTGTCTTATCTATGTGCTATGTTTTGAGAGCAAAAATGATTGGATTACATAATTGAAGTTCATCAGGGTTGGATGTTGTAATGCCACTCAACTGAGTCATCATTGTCTAAGTTCATTCTGAATGGGCCTCAGGAATCCCTATCTATATTTTCATTACAACACTTCTGGAATGCAGGACTGAAAGAGGCAGTCTATAAGAACAGTAACAAGCCTCTTCTTTTTGATTTACATAATCACTTAATGCATTTAAAACTGCAGGTGATTCTGAGATTGCGAAATTCAATCTGAAAGGCTACATCCGAATTTAGTATTCCTCATCGTTTGATCGGACGTTTTACAAAGAATTTGGGAAGCTTTATACACTTCCCAAAAGGTTACTGCAAACCACAAACACTGTATTGGTATTCAATTGCTTGTCTTGTCAAGGTACAAAAACACATCACATTTGTTCTTCACTTCAGTTGGGGTTCACACAGAGGAGCTGGGTTTCACTGCCATCTTGACCAAGCACTAAAGCAAAAAAAATCTATATAGTCTGGCGTTTTGCTCGCAAGGCACCTATGATTGCAGTCGACATCCTTATGGACCTTCATAAACTTTAGTAATAGATGTACTCACTAGGCCCTCACTGCCTGTTCTCCACGCCCTCTATGTGTTCTCTCTCTGGACAGACGGACGTGTTAGGTGAGGTGAGTGCACAAAACACACAACAACCAAGTGACAAATGTAGCAAAAAACAAGAGCAAAAACAATCTCAAGATAAGTTTCGGTAATTGGATTTCAAGCTTCCTTTGTCACAATCTAATCCCGGTATTGATGAGAACACAGGACTGAAAACAGTGAACTGTATGTCTGTGAATATGTTTGGAAATAAGGTTTGGGGTGCACCTTTTCCTGTAGGGTTGTATTACAATTAAAGCAAATTTATCTGACATGAGGAAGAACATGAAGAACAGATAGGGGCGTATCAGATCTGTGCGTATGTACTGCTGCTGCTGATGTTGGTTTACCGTAATGATAAAATCTTAATACAATTTACTTCAGGGCGGTCTTTACTTCCTCCAAAAGTAACCGATAAGAAGGAGCTTAGTACAACAAAAAAAGAGTCTCTGGGTATGTGGAAACCTTTCTGTTTTGCAGCTTTTCTTTTTTTGTTATTCTGTTTCTAGTCAAAGAATATTATGTTGGAAGCCGGCCACACAGGTTTTCACTGGACGTCAAGTCAGGTTCGTGGGCAGAATGAGACACATCTCACTGCCAGGGATCTGTCCACTCTCCCTCAAGGATTTAGAGTCTGAAAGCTACTGTCTATCAATGTCTGGATGACAAAAGTGAGTGTGTTACAGACTTTGCTCTCCTGTGGAGCATCAGTCAATGTCCTTTCTCTTCAATGTTGGCCTGGCGTCAGTTTAGCCTGTCACGGCAGTGTTTGTCATACTGTCATGAAATGTGTTCCATATTTAAAATGAAAGGCAGTGCTCTGTCATAACCATATATAGTGTTATACTAATAAACTGATGGTGATGTATTAACATCGGGAGAGATGTCAGGCTTACTGATTGTAGGTTCTTTAGCCAAGCCTCTTTAGTCAAGCTTGTCCTATAAAACAGGCTCCATCTTTTCTCTTTTCTCAAGAATGCATTCAATTACATTTATTCACATTACTGCGAGGTAGGTAACTGATATTTTCCTGGATTCTTGTCAAGCAGAGACTGCAGGCGAAAACCCTGTCAGAGTTTCAGTGAGGCGTAGGTTGACAAGTCAGATATTCTTGAGTCATGTCTGGAGCCTGCAGCGGTTGTGGCAGTTTGACCAAGAGCACTCTGCTTATCCCTGAATACCATCATACAGTATCTTCCTCTACCAAGGCTCAGAGTAGGGGCCTCTAACGTCTGTCACAAAGGGTTCTACCCTCTTCATGTTCCATCTCCCAGGGGTCTGTCCCTGAACTAGTTGACAGAGACACGGTAGTCTTAGCGATCAGAACACCAGTGTGGTTTATAACGAGTGCCTGCGATTTGCTCTGGAAGAAAGAGCAACTGGAACACCAATTCATACGAGGAATGGAAATGGAGATATAACTGACCTCTCCTTTCACCTATCATTATCTTTCATTTGAGTTTTTTTCTGTCCATTCCCCTATATTCCTTCCAATTTCCTCTCTCTTGGCTGCGATTTGTTCTCCATTTGAAGCGATCACATTCGCTCCTCTGTCAATCTTCATTCGTTCCTCATCATTTTACATCAGCTGGTACATGTAGCTGGTAATGGCCACAGCAAAAAAAGTTTTACCACTTGAGCACACTGTGAATTGATGGCATTAAAGGGGCTTTGAAAGGTTGAATCTGACTATTAAGGGGTGGTGATGATGGCTTTTCATCATCTGTGTTGATAGATTTTTTTTCTGCTTTGCCACTTTTGATACAGACACCAGGATGGGTTTATGATAATATGAGATCACTATTGCAAACTCCAATGCTTAAAGGTCATCTGTCCTCCAGGTGAAACGGCAGATGATTAATGGCATCGTTTGCAGAGTCCCTGGGTGTGACATGACCACACCTGCTCCTTCACGCAAGTCAGTTGCTGATTTAGCAGTAGTTCCTCAACCATCACGCTGAAAATTACAGACGTTGTGAAAAAAGCTGTGCGTTACTGTACTCGAACGACAATAATTTGTTGTTTCCTGCCTGGGTATAACCTAGGTATGACCGTTTCTCTCATAGCTATCTGGCTCTGTGGTTTCGGAGCAGTACATGAGAAGACTAGAGAGCTAAAACAAGCTTTTTGAATCTCACCAAGCCACTCGGCATTATGTAGTGCTGTTATTAGCATCATGTGTAATTTAGCCTCGTGGAATGTTGAATTATTCATCCAACACACAGGCTTTGAAGCTTGTGCTGTTGCTTTGATATCTAAACGGTGCTCTTGCGTAGATGCCATGTGGATTGTTAGTGTTCTGTACCCGTTTCACAATATTCACTTTCAGGAGCACCAAAAGAGTTCTCTCTTTTTCTTTCTCTCTTGCGCTCTTTTTCTCACTCCCTGTCTTCATAATCTACATTTATTTTATTTGTTGCCAAAAGAAAAAAGAGAAGTAATTAATTACTAATTTGATGATAAAACCATAACTATAGAATGATCATGGTGTTGGACAGTTTTTGTGAATGGTAATGCTTTGCTTATCAACAGGAGGGAAGTGTCAATATCTTAAAAGCTAATTGCAATGCTCCTGTGTTCTTAAGCATTCCATGAATGGTACACTGAAGACCCATTGTTTCACACTCTGCTCCATGTTAGCATACAGACACTTGTCATATTTCCATTTCAATTGAGAACTATTTGGGCACCTGGAAATTGTATTTTGACCTTTATGATAGTTTGACGACATCCTCTTAGACTCAATTTAGCCTGAAAGGCCAGTCAGGGACATGGGTCATAATTGGTAAACAAGACATTCATGCCTGTAGCATATTCACTAACTCTGTGCACTTGCATTTCTAAACCAATATGACCATCTCATTCCAGAGTTGTTTTAGTCTTGCATCTCTTGCATCATCAGTTGCCCAAGGCATTTTATCCTCATTTGAAACTTATGTTTAATGAGAGCCCTGACAGTAATTATTCTAAACAAATTGTTCAACGAAATTATGGTTTTGTAGGTAAGTGGACAGTACAGTAAACACATGCTGTGTTTTCCTGCAGTGCCCTCACATGGCAGCCTGAAGTCATTTCATTGTCCTCTATGCCACAATTTGCTATGCTCAGTGACCGAAGCGCTGTAAAGCTCTCTCTTGTAAGTCGCTTTGGATAAAAGCGTCTGCTAAATGAATAAATGTAAATGTTATGGGAAATCAAGAGTCACAAAGATCGAATAATTACACCCAGGTTTTGAGCTCAGTCATCCCAACAAACTGTATTAAGATTTTTTTTAAATCTTTTATTTGTCCTCCAGAGGGGAAATTGCAGTCTACTATTGTATATTCGGGCTTAAGTCCACTTCATTTTTTAATTCCAACTTTTTATTCATACACAGACCGTTTGGGAGAGACAAGAAAGTAGAACGAGATAGAAAACACCCCGGACCAGAGTCAAAACCGGGCCTCTCTGTTAGCCTTAGCGGTACAAGCTATATCCATTGAGCCACTGGCAGCCGACCATAGACTGTTTTAAATTGGGTTGATCATAAGCCCCAAGGCTCCCATGCCGACCTGCTTGTATTCCTGCCATGTCCCAGGATTGGGCCACCTGTCAGTGGTATTGACTCAGCTGATGTCTGTGTTGAGGAGCTCTCCAGGGGGCACAAGGGAACCGTGTCCACGATGACAGCCGCCACAGAAATGTTTCGTCGACTACGTCTGGATAAGTTAATTAGGCTTCACACAGTGTCCTTCAGCTGTGTGTAGTGTAGAGTATTTATTTGAAGTTGCTTGTTTGGTTTCAGGTGAAAAAGACAGATAGGGTCTCCAGACAGGGAGTTGGCTGTGAATGTCAAACCTAAACCTTTCAGGATTAGCATGCTGTGTTTGTATAAAGTGGCAAAAAACATTGAGTATTAAATTTAAATTTTCTTGAGTACACTTCGACAGACAGGATTTGTTAAATATCAAAATGCAAAACAGTGTTCGATAGTTATACAAAAACACATTGTTCTACAGTTTATCACCACCTCTCTTGTCCCTGAGCACTGGTTTGTTTCTTATCTTTTTTTTTGCTCTAAAAATCTGAGCTGTTTGCTGGCAGACAACCAGCAATATGGATACTAATTAAACTGGGGATTTAAATAATTAGGCTTAAGGCATTTGTTCATACCTCCTCACATGTTATTTAAAATAATAGTGACGTATTATATTATACTCAGGGAATAAAATATTGAATATATTTGAGTGGATA
The DNA here is from genome assembly GCA_030340665.1 of Neosalanx taihuensis. Classification (NCBI taxonomy): domain Eukaryota; kingdom Metazoa; phylum Chordata; class Actinopteri; order Osmeriformes; family Salangidae; genus Neosalanx; species Neosalanx taihuensis. The sequence continues at coordinate 96,808 of JARGSH010000118.1, read as the reverse complement.
TATTGAAATGCAGATTTCAAATTAGAACTGTAGTTAAGTTTCCTAATGTGACCTTCACTTTAACAATCTTTCGCATTGTGTTTGATAACAATTGTTTGGGTTCAGTGTGTTTATCAACCAAATGAGATTACATACAAATCAAAACATGAGCTTTCAACCATAAACCCCCATAAACATGACTGCTCCTCTGCACCTTTATCAAATGATTATTCTCTTATTAAAACTATTTTTATGATACCATGGATAGCAAGAATAAATTAATAAATGTAGCAAAGACAGCTACAGAACACATGTAACTGTACACTATCTAAAAATACCTGTCAGATACTGACATGCAAATTGTTTTTCATTGTCAGCCTCAATATGTAATAAAAACACTAACTATCTTTTTGTGTTTTGCGTTGTGTTTTGTGTCTGTTTCAGGGTGACTACTGACTGAGGACGTCAGTGTTCATCACCCTGGGTGAAAGAGAGTTTATATCTGCAAGTGGTCATCTGACTCTGCCCAGGGATGGAGATGGAGCGGTACCAAGGGGAAGGCTTCATGGGGCCCAACATCACTAACAGCACAGGGACACCCCCAAGTGCTCTAAGGGCGGCTGTCTTCTCAGACAGAATGGTTGTTTTGGTCGTACTCCTAGGGCTCTTCACCCTACTCACTGCGCTAGTCAACATCGCTGTTATTATCGCCATTTGCACCACCAAGAAGCTCCACTTGCCTGCAAACTACCTCATCTGCTCCTTGGCTGTCACTGACTTCCTGGTTGCTGTGCTGGTCATGCCAATCAGCATCCTCTACATTTCTACAGAGACGTGGTCATTGGGCCAAGTGGTGTGTGAGGCGTGGCTTAGCATGGATATGACCTGTTGCACCTGCTCGATTCTTCACCTCTGTGTCATAGCGCTGGACCGCTACTGGGCCATCACCAAAGCCATCGAATATGCCCGCAAGAGGTCCGCGCGCCGCTCGGCCATCATGGTAGCCGTCGTCTGGGTGATCTCTATTTTTATCTCCATCCCGCCTCTCTTCTGGAGGCATCGGCCTGGCAGCCAAGAGCCCATGCAGTGCATCATTGAGCACGACCACAAGGGCTACACCATCTACTCCACCTTTGGAGCCTTTTACATTCCAATGACTCTCATACTCATCCTCTATTATAGGATCTACAGCGCTGCCAAGACGCTGTACCAGAAACGAGGCTCCTCCCGCCATCTGAGTAACAGGAGTATGGACAGTCAGAATTCTCTTAACCATTGCCGCGTCGCGCACACACTCTGCGCGTCTGACCTTTCCACTTCGGAAACTCCGGAGGTTGACAGGCTGAACGTCACCATACGCATCCCTTGCTTCGAGGCAGATTTGGAGGGAATGGATGAGAGGAATCAGATATGTACCTCGCGTGAGCGAAAAGCTGCACGTATCCTCGGACTTATCCTCGGGGCATTTATAATTTGCTGGCTGCCTTTCTTTATCAAGGAGCTTCTTGTGGGACTAAGACTTGTAAATCCCTCTCCCCAAGTCTCGGATTTCCTAACCTGGCTGGGCTATATCAACTCGCTCATCAACCCGCTCCTGTACACTAGCTTTAATGATGATTTCAATTTGGCGTTTAAGAAGCTTTTCAGACGGAAGGAGCATGCTTAGCAGGTCCAAATTGTAAATGCTATACCAGTTTGGAAATGTATGCAGAAATATATTTACGTGCAGTGTATCACGTTTGTCCATGTTATTTGTGTCATGTGGTGCTTTTATGAATAAAAGTCTTATCAACAGAACGTTTTTTACCTTCCCGTTTTTTTAAGTCTTTAGAGTTGACAGCAGATGAGAGTACTTCCACTAGAATATGCTGTACAGGCCTTGTCCAGCTTCATCTAGCCATTTTTTGCTGTATAGAATTTAACTGATTTTACATGAAAAAGTGTAAAACAAATAATGGTAGAATGAAAAAATAATTAAATTGTTATTTTCTGTCTCATACATTAGTAATGCGGTCAGGTCAATTACATGTAAATCATTTTTTAACAGTAGAGGGCATTGTTTACTGCGTCAGTGCGTAAAAATTGTGTCCCACGTTGTTCGCGTAAAGCTTTAGTGCTACGCGCCGGAGTTGGATGTGAAGATGGCGGACGAGGAGGCCGAACAGGACCGCTGCGCACGGAGCGACACCAGAACAACCGTAGTGTCACTCCGAGAACGACTCCAAGAATTAGCTGTAGTGTTGAAGGACTGCGCGGACTCCGACGAACAGTCTTCTTCTCAGTATTGCCAAGAATTTTGTCAGGTTTGTTAAGCGTTTGCTAGAAGTATTTCAGACTGTGCGTCCTGGCCATTCCCAATACTAGAAGAAGGCTAGCTGAGCTAACACCATACAGAGCCGTTGTTTTGCTACGGCAACCCATTGCTTACTAGTGGAGAGCTATCTTTCTGTGTGTCTTTTCTTAATATACCTAAAGAACCACGTCTGTAAAAGTGCTGTGACTGTTTATAGAATTCAAAGTGAAAGGAAACGTGTTGGTATAATTAACGTAGCAAATGATGGGACACTTAGCTTGATATGTAGCTAGATAGCTAGCTTTCCTTCCTGCTACATCTGGCCAACTTGTTATGCTTCCTACCTTGTATTGACATCTTGTAAGGTGTGTCATGACTCAACTGAGGTAGCAATACATTCGATTATGGATCCATGGACATTATATTAACGCAGCAGGCGAGGTGGTTTGGACAGCTGTGGTCAACGTCAACATAATGCAGTACTGCAGTGCAGGCAAACTACAGAATGCACAGAAACACATTCGGCACAGAAATGTTAAATCCTCTTTTAAACCGTAGTGATAGGTACACGCAGTTTAGATGGCCTTTTCCAATAGGCAGAGCCGTGCTTTTATTATTATTATGGGATAATAGTAAGCGTGGACTGTGCAGCCATAAATGTATTTACGATAATTTGGCCTCTGCTGTGAGGTCACTTTTGTGTTGTGTTGTTTGGTTTTATGACAGCATCAGAGTGAAACTTAGACCTATGATCTGTTCCTGATTCTGACCTGCACTGTTTGACCAAGGTTTTTGGGGACATATTGATAGTTGGAAGTCGTTTTTTTATTTCTGTTTGAAAGAACAGGATCAATACCTGCTGTGTTTGATGTTTTCAGCCTGTAGCAGTAGAATATAAAGTACGTTTCACACACCACTCTGACCGGAGGCAGTGACTGTCCTGTTGTGTGGGAGGATTAGCTGAGAACAGCCTCTCTTTTCCTATCAAAGCCTCGATGTTTGTGGCTTGTATTTTTTTATTTTGAAAATGTCCCTCTTGTTTAGAAATATGCTGTGTTCATTTCATTGATAGGGATGCGGTCTGCGGTTCTCTACTTTCCACTGCACTTAGTGTGAATTTCAGTGAATGGATGCCTATCCCCCCCGGAGGCTAACTGGGTTCCTAGACACACTGAGAAAAACACTGCTTTTCCCGGCCGATGGAGTAATGTGGTGGGTGTCTGTGATGATCAGCAAGCCAGCTGTCCTGCACAGTGCTGCGTTCATATCCAGGATGTTGCTGTGGGAGCGTTCTGTTTAGAGAGTGATTGGAGACGCTTTGTTGCTCTGTGGAACCTGATGAATATGCATGAGCTATCAGGGCAGGGCTGTCAGGACTACCCACCTACCCCCCCCCCCCCTTCTCTCTTTGTCTAATTAGGCCTGTATCAACTACAGAGCAGTGAATAGGTTTCTGATGTGTACTGGGAGCAAAGTCCTGTTTGTTGTTTTCTTGTAGCACAGGGTGTTTGCAGTACAAGCTGCAGGAAAGGTGGGTGTTTCTCTATTCAGCAAAGCTGTTTGGTCCAGATCATCCTTTGTCAGCAATCTCTTGTAGAGTCAGTTTACTTCTGTATCTGTGTCCCAATTAGAATGTCAACAGACATCATTGTGGATTTGTTCAGGAACCCATTACTCGCTTAGTCCTAAGATTGCTTTAACAGTGAGACTGAGTTTGACTGTATTCATATTAGTTTTGTATTGCCGGGGGTCGAGCTGTATAAGGCTGTGTTTCATGACAACTACATGGTAGGCACAGCTTACTAATGGACAGATGTCTGCTTCCTTTCAAACGAAATACATGACCTCTGACATTCTCCATGTCTGGCAGCTAAAATATGGTGATCTGCTTATCTGGTGGATTACCGGCCCACTTGTGTAGGTTTCTGAGGAGGGCTGTCATGGACACCTGCAGTGAAGAGAGAGAGAGGGGGCAGAGAGAGAGAGGATGGACGAATGGGCAAACTAAATAAGATGCTGCCGTCAGCCTCGCTTGTGAAGGCTCCCCAGGGCTGAATGTGAAGGATATTGTTTCTTTATTCTGTGTGTAGTTGAAGGTTGTGAGCAAAGTCGTGAGAGAGAGAGAGAGATGGAGGTGTTGTATTCATCTGGACAGAGACTGCTGAGTTAATGGATCAGTCTGTGCATGGTTCAGTTCACCCCTGTGCTGTCCTTCCCTGCAGGTAAATACCCTGGAAGACCTTGCTAATTAAGTCTAACACCATTTATTAACACTTAGTCCTTCTAATGAACACCTTAATATAAATATCCTCGATGGACCTGTTCATCTCTTGATTAGCATCGCTTGGTACGTTATTTTGTTATTTTAACATGAAAGGTATGTGGATTGTGTCCTGTGGGGTTCGCCTGTATTTAGACTGATTATACGATATCAAGTCTTTAGGGAATGTTTGCACCTCATTATTTGTGAATTAAACCTCTTTATTTGGAGGTTTGACTGTTCTGGTCTGACTCATGTGTTTACAAATATGTGTTTACAGATACTGTATTTCGTTGCCCTGGACTTGTACCTGTGTAATGACAATAAAGTTGAATCTAATCTAATCTGCAGCAGGTGTGAGGTAGAAAAACGTGATCTTTTTAACTTATTTTGTCCTCAACATATATGTTGTTCTCTGGGTTATATGGCGTTACATTCTAGCATTCAGTATTTCCTGAAGAGCGGAACGGGAAGCTGTCCTTGACTGAACCCTGCGTGACCTTTACTGACCTTACCGTGACCTCTCATGACTTCTCGATGTCTGACTGAACCTTCTGTGACCTTGTATACCTAGAATGACTACACACCCTTCCAGGCTCTTGTCTGAGACTGAATGCAGGCAGCCATACAATGAAACATTAGCATAGTCTGTACTATTATTGTTCGGAGGACACGGTACAGAAGACAGATATGCAGCTTTGCAGAATTATCATAGACTGGTGTGGATCCTTTCTTCTATTATATGAAGAAGATTTGGTTCCCCCCTCCCCCTCGCTTTACAGAGAGAATTCAGTTTTGTTTGTTCTTAGAAGATGAAAGTAGATATATTTGTCATCTTTCATCTGCCTGTATTCTACCAGCGGCAGAACTTTTGCTAGGCCTAGTTTTGTAGTTCTTTCCCAGAAGTTTAGCACTCCAGGGTCTCACCTTGTTTTTTTATTTATGCTGTTACAAATTACCATCTCTCCTAGCTTTTGTGGAAAGGTGTAGACTGTGTGTGTGTGTGTGTGTGTGTGTGTGTGTGTGTGTGTGTGTGTGTGTGTGTGTGTGTGTGTGTGTGTGTGTGTGTGTGTGTGTGTGTGTGTGTGTGTGTGTGTGTGTGTGTGTGTGTGTGTGTGTGTGTGTGTGTGTGTGTGTGTGTGTGTGTGTGTGTGTGTGTGTGTGATGTTGTCTGTCTGCCTGTCTGTATGTCTGTCTGTGTGTGTCTCTGTGTGTGTGTAACCTTCCCTTCTGTCTCTGTCTGCAGACTCTGCTGGAGTATGCTGGCCGCTGGAAGGTGGAGGAGGACCCATTGCCCCTGGTGGAGGTTTACAGAGTGGCCCTGCAGAGCTATGCTGAAGCTTCTCCCTCCCTCTCGACCCAGTGTGAAAATGTCCCGCTTGTACTTGAAAGGCTGTCACTGTGAGTCCCATTGAAGGGGATGCCTTTCATTGTTGTTTACTTTTGCTTCTTCAATTTCAACTCCAATACTCTTGAGATATACACTTCATAAACATGTCAGGACAATGATAGTGTACTACAGATTTACTGTACGTTAATTTGTGTTTGTGTTAACCTCAGTCTTACCTTGAACCGTTTAAAGTACATAAACAAAGGGCATTTAAGCCACCAGGCACCAGCAATTAGGCTGCTGGCTTGCATTGCATGTCAAGCAGTGCTCTCTCAATTTAAATAATGTTTTGTTTCTCTCTGTTTCCCCTCTTTGTGTTTCCATTGATTTCTGCAGAAGCTGTGTTGAGCTCTTGCTCTCTCTCCCAAATGAGATTCCAGATACCTTGTGGAACGAGTTTAAGTCATCTGTACAGGTAAAGGGTGCTGTCTCATTGTTTCTTTGTGTGCTGAATTGAAGATATTATATTTCCCGCTCTTAGCTGTTTTGTTGACATTTTCCTTTGCAGTTCTCCCACTCACAGTTGAAGGAGAATGGGATTCCACAGCTGTCGCTGCTGTCCTCCCTGGTCCATGGCACTGGGGTCTGGACTAACAGCACTCTGCACAGCTTGCTGTCCAACGGGTCCCCAAGCACTGATGAAGGTGAGGTGGTTCGTCATGGTGAGGGTTAAGGGAGTCCGTCATGTTCAGGGGGTCCGTCATGATGAGGGGTGAGAGGGTCCCTCATGGTGAAGGGGTCCGTCGTGGTGAGGGCGTCCATCATGGTGAAGGGGTCATTTCTACAACATTTCTAATCTTGTGAACAACTCTCCTACTTTCATACAGTTCACGAGTTTCTGGCACTGGAGGGGCCTCACCTGCTGGAGATGAGGATGAAGCAGTTATTTAAGGAGAACCAAGTGGAGAAGACCATGCATTTGGCCAAGGCGTGCTCAGAGTATCCGGCGTTTGAAGGAAAAGGACATTTTAAGCAAATGCACCTTATTTGTTTGTGCGCCTTTTTGGAACAGGAACAGTTGATGGAAGAGGTAATGTGAAATAATCTGTGAGGCGTCATTAATGAAGGTTTCAGAATGTTTCTGTTTTTGTGGTAGTGAGAACTTCTGCCACCAGAGGGCGGTACCAGATTACAAGTCATCTTGGTGACTTGAGGCTGTACTAATGCTGTCTTGCTTGTCCAGCTTTCTAAGGTGGACTGCCGTGATTCCCTTGAAATGATTTGCAATCTTGAGTCAGAGGGGAATGAAAGAGGAGCCTTCAGTTTATGTACTGCCTTCCTGACCCGCCAGCTACTTCAAGGAGACAGCTATTGTGCCTGGTAACGCATTGGATACGCATTACAGTTCTTTTTGGTTAATTTTGCCATTGGAATGTGTGACTAATAATCATTGTATCCGCTTTGTTTCCTTACTGTAGGAAGTGATACCTTGATTTTGTTCAACTATCAAACATGATTTTGTTTTCCCACTTCTCCATCTCCAGGGAACTCACCCTGTTTTGGAGCAAACTGCTAAAGCGTCTAGAAGCATCGGAGCAGACCTTTCTGGATAGATGTCGTCAGATGTCTTTACTGTCTAAAACAGTTTACCACATCCTCTTCCTCATCAAGGTCATTCAGTCAGAGGTGAGCTAATGTTGTTTACGAAACATGCATTCTTAAAATCAGTTGATCACGCTCACCCATCTTTCACATGACCTACGCTCCTGTTTCCTTATTCTCTTTTCCAGATGCATGATGCAGGACTCCCGGTGTGTATAGAAATGTGCATAAGATCACTGCAGATGGACACCAGCGACAGCAGCACTAAGTCCACCATCTGTAAAACCATCTCGTGTTTGTTACCGACTGACCTGGAGGTCAAGCGTGCCTGCCAGCTCACAGAGTTTCTCCTGGAGCCAACAGTGGACTCCTACTATGCTGTGGAGACTCTCTATAATGAACCTGATCAGAAGTTAGAGGAGGATAATCTACCTGTACCCAACTCTCTAAGGTGTGAACTCCTGCTGGTGTTTAAGACCCAGTGGCCTTTTGATCCAGAGTTCTGGGACTGGAAGGCATTAAAACGTCAGTGTCTTGCTCTCATGGGCGAGGAGGCCTCCATCGTGTCATCTATCGACTTGCTGAATGACAGTGAGAGCCCGGAGGCCCCTGAGGAGGAGGAGGAGGACAATGCGAGCAAAGGCCAGGATGACTTCCGAGATGTCACAGACTGCTTTGTGGACACCACAAATGAACTGAAGGAAATAACCGACAAGAGACAAAAGAAGAGAGAAGTGAAGAAACTGAGAGAAAAAGGTTTCATATCCGCTAGGTTTAGAAACTGGCAGGCGTATATGCAGTACTGTGTTTTGTGTGACAAGGAGTTCCTCGGTCACAGGATTGTTCGTCATGCACAGACTCATTATAAAGATGGAGTGTATAGCTGTCCGATATGCGCAGAGACATTCACTTCAAAGGAAACACTGGTACCCCATGTAGCATCTCATGTTAAGCTGTCAAGCAAGGAAAGGCTAGCTGCAATGAAAACAAGTAAGAAACTATCTAATCCAAAAACGGCAGCTCCTGTTATTGCAGCCTTAAAGGCCAAGACAGAGAATCAGCTGTGGACAAAAGAAAATAGCGATTCCCAAGAACCAAATGGGGAGTTCCCTGAAATTGTTCAGGCCAAAGTCTTGGACTTTAAGACGGAATGCAGTGAGGAGAACACGTGTCCTGTTACCAACTGCAGAAAGGGGTTCAAGTTTTTAAAGAATCTTCTTGCACATGTAAAAGCACATGGGGATAATGACGAAGCGAAACGCTTCCTGGAAATGCAGAACAGGAAGGTGATCTGTCAGTATTGTCGTCGCCAGTTTGTCAACGTCACCCACCTTAACGATCATTTGCAAGTGCACTGTGGTGTAAGGCCGTACATTTGCATTCAGCTAAATTGCAGGGCCAGCTTCCTGTCCAACACTGAACTGCTTGTCCACAGAAAAGAGCATGTTATGTTTAAGGCCAGATGCATGTTTTCTAGCTGCGGAAAGATTTTTAGCGAAGCTTACAAGTTGTACGACCACGAGGCACAGCATTACAAGACGTTCACCTGTAACGTCCCTGACTGTGGGAAGGTGTTCCACTGTCAGACCCAGCTGGAGTCACACCAGGAGGAACATCTTACAAAAGAGGAGAAATGCTCAGATCAAGACCTTCAAAGTCCACCAAGCCCCAACCCTCCTCATTCACTAGTGGAGCGGATGCTTTCAGATCAGGTCACCCTCTCTGAGGAGATCTGCAAAGGAAATGTAATAAACTCTGATAATGCGACACAACTTCAACTGCCACACAATGTAAGGATGAACCACTCGATTGAGGGCATGTTTTCTCAAGGACCTGTACAAAACCCTGAGCAAAACCCTATCAAAAGTGAACTGCCAGATATAGTTCGGTACCCATCTCACCAGGTTCCTTATTCAAATAATTCAGTAATCCGGTCTACACATATACTAGATCCCAATCAAAATATGCATATAGACAATTCAGGAGCCTCTACGTTTGACTGCATGAGACCTGCACCGCAGTACCCCCAAGTAACCTCCTACCAAGGCACTAGACAAAATATGCAACATGGCCTATGTACGAATATTTTGCAAGGCGAGGCATTAACATTTCCCCATGGTGGACGTGGTTGCTCTAGCAAATATAATTCAGACTGTGGATTGTCATTACAAGGACATCATCAAGACATGATTGTTAATAACCTTCTGGCATCGGGCCATATCCCACATTATGCTCCACCTGCAATGACTCAAAACCTTCTTCAAGCAGTCACTCCTCTGCCACCCACTGAGAGCACAACAGTACAGTTTTCATCTTCAGGGTCTGTGGCACCAACATCTGTGGAGAAACAGAGGCATGAATGTGCACTTGAAACATGCACACGGAATTACAGTTCCTACAGGAGCGTTACCAAGCACATGAAAGCTGTACATCCAGAATTTTACACTCAATGGAAACTCTCTAAACGAGTTAACAAGGTTTCCAACGCTCCCTGTGTTAGTATTCCCTTTGTTGGAAACCCCATTGCTGCTCTCCAAACCCATCAGGTCAACGGAGACCCAGTTCCTGGATTTCAAAGGCAGAATGTGATCCAGTCACACCCTCACCCAAGCATGACCCCGAACTCAAACCACCCAACTTCATTGGTTCAAAGCCAGGCTCTTCTCAACCAAATGGAGAATATACTGGACCCCATTGTACTCTCTCAGTTAGGAAACTCTACTAGTCAATTTGCACCAATGCAGTCAAATGTTGGATCTGCTTCATCATGGCATCCTACATCTGGAAACCACCAAAACCAGAGCAGTTGCCCTTCCCAGCCATATCCCACAAAACAGCAAGGGATGCATGCACCACAAATGGACGCCATCAGCGGAACGTTCAACCATGGCCATCCTTCATGTCCTATGCTTGGAACTGTGGATAATGTTCTGCAGCCAGCTGCTCCTACTTATGTGGAGAGTCTCAAGGGTTCTAGTCAGTTGGGATGTTCTACATCTCTATACGCCTCACAAACACAAATAAAATCCAGCACAAACTTTGTTGCCCCAGAAATAAAAACAGAGATACTCAATCATACAGAATCAAAACTCGTACCTACGGCAACGGACATCGGGATCTCTTTGGGAAATAATGCAGACAATCTTAAAAATGGCAAGAAACACAGAAGAACAAAATGGCCTGCTATTATTAAAGATGGGAAATACATTTGCTCTAGATGTTTCAGAGAATTTTTGAGTCCTAAATCGCTGGGAGGCCATTTGTCGAAGCGATCCCACTGCAAGGCCTTTGATGAGACTGACTTGACCGCAGACCTGCCAATGTCCTTTCTCGATCTTCTCAATTCAGAACAATCTATCAATGCAGCCCAGCCTCTACCAGCTGTGCAGTATAACCCCTCTGGAGTTTTTCAAGACAAGCCTAGTCTGCCAGTGACCAGACCTCCAACAGATTCAAAAAGATTGTCTAATACAAGTTATGCTCCAGCAAATCTGTCAGCATATGGAGTTGGGGATGAACCAAATGATGAGATTCTGAAACACATCATGGATAATTCAGATATTCCTGATCTTTTTGACCATTTAACTCTTCCCCAACAACCGTTACAAAGTCCTTGCGGGCCCAATGGAAGTACTAATCATGGTCCGAAAATCTCAGTCATACATCACACTGCAAACGTAAAGAAAACGGAGAATGACTCTTATAGGGTTCCTTTTCTTAAGTCCTGTGATGGTATGTTTGGAATTACAGACTTCTCTGACCCACTCCTCTCCCATATTCTTTCAGGTAAACCCTCAAGTGGTTCTCCTGGCAATCTTCCCTCAGATTATGTTAACAATGTACTCAAAGTTGAAACAATCACAAAGATGGGAGAAGCAAAGAAGAGCTGTGATGGTGACTCAGGGGGGCAGGCAAATGACGGTTTGCTGGCTGCGATGGCTAGTTTGACACAGAATCTAATGTCCAACCCAATGACCCAGATCATGTCACTAGATCCTCAGAATAGTCCAGCACCAAGTCTTAAACCACCTGATACACAAAGAAAGAATATCGAACAGGATGTCAAGAAAAAACTGAGGGAACAGATTTTAGCAGGAGAGTTCCAAAGAAGAAACAGTTTGATTAATTTATCCAGCACTGACAGAAACGACTGCTCAAAGAACCGAACATCATTAAATCCAGCAGCCAGTGGAGCACATTATTCTGGGAACCATCAAAGCCACCAGCCATCAAAGAAGATTGAAGTCACCACTGTTGGACAAGTCCATGATATCAACAAAAACACAAAGGCTGTATATCCTGGCCAAACCCATGGAACATCAACTTCACAGAGCTTCTCTCATTTTAGAGAGCCATCCACCCAACACCAGGAGACACCTGCACCTACCACTATTTTGGCAAATGACATCGATCTAGATCCCTCCCCATCTTCTACACATCAACAACATTTGATGATGGATATTCAGACTGCATTTGAGAGGCTGGACTTGGACAGGGTCAAACCTCAATCATGTTTTCCACAGAAACCAAGCACCAATGACCTGTCCCATGAAAATGAGAAAGTCACACCGATGTCTGTTACACAGATATCTGACGGCTTTGTGAAACCTTTTGCCTGTGAGACAGAGAACTGCATGTACAGGGCCATGACAAAAGATGCTGTTTTGAAACACCTTATCAAGACTCACAATTACACAGATGAGATGATTAATTCAATGAAGAAAAATAATGAGAAATTTGCCCCGTTCAGCTGCCAAATGTGCAGTAAAACATTTACTCGTAATTCAAACCTGAGGGCTCATTGTCAGACAGCTCATCGATTGTCACCTGAGGAAGTTTCTAAATTGAACCCAAAGCGCAACACAGGTGGATTTATGAATAACCAGGACCAGACAAGTGTCTGTTCAGCCCCCTCCCCCGGTATTCAGACTCTCAATCCTGCCAATGCACGTCATCCAGGGACAGAGACTGTAACCCATCAGTATTTCCTCCAAGATGTGACCAAACAAGAAAACTTGTCACATACCTTTGTACAGCAAATTTCTTCTGGAATAGCTGACCAAAGATATGATGATAACGCTCACTCTATAGGAATGCAATCAGTTCAGAGCCTGCCCAGACACAATCAGCAACCAACATCATCACCAACAATGTCTGGGTACCAAATGGATGCTCAAAGTGCGGTGATGACTCCTCAACCCTTACATACAGATCCTGAGAGTGACCGATGGTCAAATATACAATATATGTCATCGCCTACAGTGCCCAACCAGTCTTTACCAAGTAGTCAAACTGTAGTCAGTTTGCCAGCGATGACAACTGCAGTGTCAATAGCTACAGCAGATGACCTTCAGACCTCCTTTCCCCTACCCGTAGACAAACACAAGGTAAACAAACAAAAACTTCATAAGAAGATTAAAGAAAAGAAGACCGAGGCAAACGATGCTTTCAGCCCATTCAGGCCCTATCGCTGTGTTCACCAAGGATGTGTGGCAGCATTTACGATTCAGCATAATTTGATCCTCCACTATAGGGCGGTCCATCAATCTGCTCTGTTGGCATTTGAAGTGAACAACGAAAATGACCAGAACGAGGGGCAGGATGAAATGAACAACCCAGAGATGTCATCGCTGGAGGAACCGGACAGTGAGGTCACCCAGGTGACTGAACTTAGGTGTCAAGTAAGAGACTGTTCAAGAATTTTCCAGGATGTTCCCAGCCTCATGCAACATTACCTCCAGCTTCACAAATTCACCCTGGATAAAGCAGGGTCGCTCATGTCCAGTGTCAACCTCGGCAGGTTCCGTTGCGACCAACAAGGGTGCGCAGCGACCTTCACCGCTTTTTGGAAGTACGTTGGACATGTCAAAGAGCAACACGAGAGGGGAGCGTTATCAAAAGTGGAACCTGTGGATGGGATGTATAAGTGTGACGTTGACGGTTGTGATCGTGCCTACGCCACGAGATCCAACCTGTTGAGACACACCATAAAGAAGCACAACGAGATCTACAAACTCCAGCTAATGAACCAACAAAATAGCGAGGAACGTTTAAAAATGTCTAAATCGGTCGATGGTAAAGAAAACATAGAGAGCAACAAAAAGAGCCATCAGAAAGGTTGCGACAAGAAGAAATTAGACAAGTCTAAAAACAACCACTGGACGAAATACGGAAACCCCTCTTTGAAATCGAAGGAGGAAGCGTCAGCGATGTGCATCAAGAGGTACACCTTGCAGTACCCCTGCATGATAAAGGGATGTGAAAGTGTTATGAACTCTGAACGTAGCATTATGAAGCACTACATGGGACATGGCCTGTCAGAGCGATATCTCGAAGAGCAGAGAAGCCACTTCATATTTTGTAAGAAATCCCCCAGGCAGAGATACCGTTCCATCAGGAGTGATGACTCAAAGTCAGAGGACTCATCTGAGATATCTGAGAGCGACGACTCTGCAGGCGCCGGCCAAGAAGGAAGCGAGTTTGAGTACTCGAAACCTGTACTGCGGAAGAGACTAAAACTGGGCCCGACTGGGGACCCCGGACTGTTTGACAGCAAACCTCTCAACGATGACAGTTCTGACACTGCTTCTGATGGCCCTGTAGTGATACGACGCAAAAGAGGACGCCCTCAAAAATTACATCTGGACAAACTGGTGAAGAGGAAAAGAGTGTCGAGATCGACCAGGAGCCGCGTAGTGTATCGCATGGATAACGAATCCGACTCCTCGTCGAGCAATGCTCTGACGCAGGATGACCTCACTTCCTTTAAACCTATGGGATTTGAAATGTCTTTCTTGAAGTTTTTAGAGCAGTCCAACCAGTCTGAACATTCCCTTAGGAGGAAGATTAATCCAAAAGCGGCAGTGTTGTGCAAAAAGTCAAGTGCATATTTGCAATCAAAAGATTCCTCCGTTGACTTCAGAAATCCTCAACAACTGACATCGCTTGACAAAGTGAAAATTATTGTAGATGGGGCTTATTCGGATGTTGCTGATCTGCTATTGAAGCAACTTCAGGAAATGAGACCAACAGTAATTTTACAGAAATAGGTATTGTTAGTATTAAGACTGACTGAATGTGTTTTAAAATATGGTAACTCAGGATTAGACTGGTTTAAACCTGCTGCATTTTTGGGGTAATTCTCTTTGTTGAATTAATTATATGAAGTTGTTTTTGACAATAAACCTAATAGTCTAAATCTTAAATATTGTTTTTATAGTACATGTACAAAGTTTGGTATGAATTCATGAAGTAAGCATGTTTGTATTTATGAAGCTTCCCATCACATTTTGCCTCCTGGAAACCAAAATAGAACTTAAAATGGAGATTAAAATCTCAAGGCACATGCTGCCATGTTAAATAAATATGTAAATGGTATCCCCATTGGAAAGGATTTAACAAAATAGTCCCTCAATCTAATGGAATATGATGTTGTGAGTAAAGTTTCTGATTTATTTTGTTAAACATGCCTTGTAAATTTCCAGACAGACATATGTGTAAGTGTGTGTCTAGACCATTTTTTAATTGCTTTACTGCCACCAGCAGTGATAAGTTAATTGAGATAAACTGAAACTTTATGACAAGATTTTGTGTAAGTGTTTTATTACATTCAGTCATTACATTGTTTTGCTTTTAATTTTAAAAAGAGAAGGTTGTGGGGATTATAAGTCTTTGTAATTTACATTAAATGAATATCTGTTTCAGAGAAGTAAATGTCTCAAATCCAATATTACAAATTGATAATTTATGTGTCTGTTATGGTTGGTGTACTTTGCGTGGTGACTTTACTTGGCAGAGTATCTTTATTTGGGAAGGGCTGGAGTTGAATTGATGAGTTATTAATGATATTTGAATGATAACGGGAAATCCCATCAACAGGAACGTATCGTTTGCTGAAACATTTCCAGCACTGTTTAGATATAATGTACATCATTTCTGCCAAATTCAAAACAATGCACAGAATCGAGGTGCATCCCATTATGTAAAGGAAGACTTTCTTCTCTGTGGCTTTGGAGATGTAGCAGTCCACCGTGTTAGGACAAGGATCTTCGCTGCAACGTTGCAAACGAGGCACATCGAAACCGCTGTACAGAAAGTAGAACGCCAACAGAGACCCCAACTCAAAAGTTGTCTTGAAGATCAGGCTGACAATGTAGGTGCACATTAGCCCTCCATCGATCCTGCCTTTATCATCGTACAGCTTCCTTTTATATTTGCTCTCCCTGTACTCGCGGTAAGCCACGTGAAGAGCGACCAACAGAGACGGAGTGGACACCATGATTAACTGGAGAGCCCAGAGTCTGATTTGAGAGATGGGGTAGAAGTGGTCGAAACACACGTTCTCGCAACCAGGTTGGTGAGTGTTGCAGACGAAATCTTTGTTCTCATCCTTCCACACCTGCTCGGCTGCAGCTACGTACACCAAGATACGGAAGATGAAGAGGATGGAAAGCCAAATCCGTCCGATTACTGTAGAGTACTTATTCACCCCACTTAGGAGGTTTTCCAAAAAGCCCCAGTTCATCTTTGATATAATAAACCTGTAAAGGAGAGAACGGTCAAGGCCATGGAAATTAGTTATTTTTTCTTCCTTTTTTTTACATTAATTTAATTATGGCTATAGGCCTATACTATAAGCTATACAAAGCAGACAAACATGGGATGGTCAAAATCTATCAATTTGCAACCTGGCCATTCATGGAGGTGATATTATCACTCGATACAACTTAATTGGCTCTGGTAACGGCTGGAGTATTAACTGTAAACCATATATAATTTAACAGTCCTACTGTAAAGGAGATGTTTCACACCTAAGGGCAACCGTTTGTCTTGTAGTTACCATCTCGATATATTTGCCTTAGGCCACATAAACATTTAAGGAAGACAGAAGTGCGTGTCAAATGTAAAACCTGGTAGCAACAAACAACTTGAAAGCTTAATTTATTTAACAATGTGAAAAGGCAGGATGAAAACTCACCAAGTGAAATGCGGATTATTCTCTTATTGTGAACTGAAGGTAAAGAGCGGAGCTCTACCTGGATGTTTAGGAACACCTGATAGCCGACACCTCCGATGCCGTAGCTGCCACGCCTTTATGTAACCAGGTGGACAGGTTGAATGGGTGTTCAAAGAAAATACTATTTATGAAGACATTAAATTACATTTGTAGATGTATGCACAGTATTTATTCACATCGAGAGGCCATATGTGAGCCAAGTTGAAAAAAGGTATATTATGTTTTGGTGTCTGTTTCCAAGAAAGCTAAAGGCTTCCTTATTTTCAACAAGCGGTTGGTGTAACTATGGACACACTAAACAAAAAGACTAAGTCAACATTTTAGTATTTGATGAAACAACAAAGATGAACGATATATGTTAAATATAATTTGTTCTATTTGGTGGAGGCGTGTCACGCAAGTTTAATGAGAATTTGAGGTAGGCCTATTGTATGGCTCAGAAAGTGGCCTATCAATAATACATTTGAAAGCATGAGCTTCGTCTCTTCAGTGTATTTGTTACAGTAAAATATACAAATGTGATTAATTTAAAATTAAGTTTTCGCCTGCTCTTAAATTTTACTGTCTACTGCAATAGGCATACTCGTGTTATACCAAGTCAGTTTTTAATGTTTTTAATGCGTCTCTTAATTTCTCCCACCGTTGGGTGGCGCTATCCATAAATAAACTGTTTTAGCGGTCATTCTTTTCACTGTTGTTGATTGTTTTGACTTTGACATTAGTAGCCTAGCGCATGTGTACGACATAGTCCAACATGTCTTTAAAGACTGTTTATTGTCTTTATTAAGGATTTTAACGACTTTGAAATCGAACGTATAGAAGGGCTGACATTGGAACATGTCAGCTCCAGAATCGGGAAGTGGAAAGCAGCCTGCTGAAGACTTCAAGACCCCTGGACTGAGAGGTGCGAGGACAACCACGCTCTTCAGAGCAATCAACCCGGAGCTATTCATCAAACCGGTAACGGCTTCTTAAATCTCAGAACTAGAGTGATAAACAATACATATATTAACAGTAAGTAGGCTGGTGCTGTATGAATTTGCATCTTTCACCCTTTCTTTCAGAACAAACCAATGATGGCTTTTGGACTTGTGACCATCACTTTGTGCGTGGGGTATCTGGGATACCTGCACGCCATCAAAGAGAACGACCAACAATTGTATGAAGCCGTGGACAGTGAAGGAGACAGATACATGAGGAGAAAGACATCCAAATGGGACTGATCATGTAGGCTAATCTAAATATTATAATGGGCGTGAAAATTACTTTTGTTTAAAAAAAGTAATTGGATGATTAAAACATGTCAAAAATGGCACTGGCCTAATTTTTTGTTTGTTTCTTTTGTTGGTCTTTACTATTAGGGCCTACTGAATTTGTACAATTGGTTTAGAAAATAGCGTAAAGTGGGGTTCTAAACGACATAACAATAATTGGTTTGCTAACACTCAACTTACAAGTGTAACCTTTTGTTGTTTAACAGCTTGGCTTCAGGTTTGACAGTCATGTTGTAGCTTCTAAGACTAACTCCCACGTCTTGGGGTGAGGTATTATTCAGTTGATTGTGATTATTTGGAACTTGAAATGAACCGACTATACGAATGTAAGTTGGGATCCAAAATACAGTCACGAAATCCATCCTCTGTGCTACAAGTATGCAATAAAGATCTCGCAAGAAAGCAAGAACCAAAGCATTTCCTATCCAATGAAAACACGATGATAAACCTGAAAAAGTTAATACGCACTCCAACATCTTTCGTATGTATGTTGTTGACTTTGACATTGAGTCATGTTGCAAAGCTCCTATAATAAGAAATGGAAAGTCATCTTCAGTTATCAAATTACAGTTATAGGGGAAAGCATACACCAATGTCGTAGAATTCCAGAAAGAGCAGGATATGTGTATTCAAGCTGCCATAGAGGATGCCTGGACCAAGGTAAACTCGCAGTACACAGTAGGCCTATATACATGTGTTCCAAAGACTTGACCCTTTTCAACTTAAAGGTGTATACATAGTCTCAACGGGAACATTAGTCATGTATTGCGTTTATAGAGATGTTAAAAATATGCAGGCAGATCTGGAGATTGAGATTCTGACATTCCACCCAACTGCTAGTCCAAGCTCTTGTCCTCTCTAAGCTGGCCTACTGCAATTCACTACTTCCAGCAAGAAGTTTGCAGGTCTTCCAGCAAGGAACAATTCACAGGTTTTTCAGCAAGTGCAATCCGCCCCCTTCAGAGGACCCAAAATGCAGCAGCCCATCTGGTTTTCAATCTACCCAGATGCTCTCATGTCACCCCGCTCCACATGATGGCTCCCCATCATGGCTCCTCATCATGGCCTGTATCAGATTGAAGACCCTGGTACTGACCTTCCGAGCAGTGAATGAGACTGCCCCAAATTACATCAAGTTTGTCCTCCGGCCTTACACCCCTACCTGCCACCTGGTCCCGCCCCTCAAAAGCGCCAGGTCCCAACACAATCTCTTCCCCTGTCTGACTTTGAGAAACTGCGGCAGCATTACGATGAAAGGTATACTCAGGAGATCCGTGTGGCAATTGAGAAGATAGCCCATCTACAAGCTAAGAGTGAGGTCATAGTTTAAAGGACAAAAACGCTGCCATGCAAACTGCCACAACCCCCTGTTTTCAAATCAGGCATCGCCATGGCGCTCACAAGCCTTATGATTCTGATTGAACTGTCCACGATCACTCTCTTTTGATCATTCTCAAGGGACGTCATGCTAGAACCACAGCATGCCAAGATTGTCACCAGCAAAAAGAAGGATGACATTCTGAAAGAGGTGAAAGCAGTGATGGCATCTAGCATCGCTGGCAACATTGAGAAAACACTAAAGGAGCAGCAGAAAACAGCTCAACAACTTGATTACGGTGGAAATGAAGTTTAAGGCAGAGCTGGTGGCTGTGGAGGAGGGGATACTCGAGCTGAAGGCCCTAGTGGACCAAAACGGCTCGAGATCTGCAAACTGCCATCACAGATAAGCAGGTTTATGTGGATGATCTTAAGCAGGGGTTTCAAACCTGTACCTAACCCTAAGAGTGCAGGTTTCCGTGTCAACCAAACACTACACTAGCTGATTTTACTAAGTAGAGAAACTTGTTAGTGAAATCATCTGGAGTAGTGATTGGTTGACACAAAAAACCTGCAGCCTCTTGGACCTCAATGGCACTAGTTTGAAACCAGTGATCTGGAGGAAACTAAAGCAGTGTATCTTCAATTCAAAGACTTGAAATCTGATCAAGCTGTCTTAATTCTCCCACCAAAGAAAATTGACAGGAAGTGAAAATGTTGAACTTTAACAACTGAATAAATCAAACCATGTAATTACATTTAATGTAGTTTTTATTATATATAGCCTTAACAAAATCCACAAGTATAATAAGAAATTGTAGACACGTTGTTCTGTATCAGTATTCAAGTTTTACTGTTGTATGAAAGGTTTTGGTTTGAACGCATTATCTAGGGAAGAATAAAACGAAACCCAGAATCAGTATTTTAAATAAGTATTTTTTCTTGCTCAAAGAAAGAAGGTCTTTCACTTCAATTAAATTATTTATGTTATGGACATTTTCTTAAAATAGGTAGGCGTTCACCCATGTCTATCACGTTCTTTGTCGTTTTCCCCGCCCATTTCGATATAAAGTTATAAATGAAGTCTGCGCCAGGGGCTGAATGGAACTGCTCAGCGGTGTGATGCTCTTCAGGATGGATACAACATGGCGGAAAGATGTGATCGGCTGTCCCAGGTCTCGTTTCTTAACTGCACCATAATAGATACGTTTTCTGTGTCTAGATTTTGTTTGGCAACACGAGGGGATTGTTTCCAAATTGTTTAGTATTTCGACGGAATAACTTGGAGAGCTCGAGAGTTGATATCCCAGGATGAACCGCAACGCAACAGGTAAGTCAAGTGCAGCGTGTGTTAGTAATTAAACTGTTTTTTTGTGTGTGTCGGAAAGTGTAGCGCTCCCTTATTCGTTACTCTGCTTATGCAGCATGAGCAATAACAGTTCCTTTCTCATTTTGCAACCGTGCATTTGCTAAATAAACTTTGCTCTAGTGTCAAGAGGTGCTGAAGGAATTTCAGTGTTTGGACCGGTTCTTCCACTTGATGGGGGAGGGAAACTTGAAATAGTTCTCACATTTCAGGCATGTTTTTAATGTGAATAGTCGTTTCCCACCAACTCCTTTCAGAATTCCAAGGGTCCTCCCCCTCCTTACCGTTACCCGGGGATCGTGTGTTGAAATCCGGAGCTGTAGTGTACCCTGGTAAAACTACCACAATTACATTTGGTCAGAATGACAAAAGGGTCACTTTACTGCAACATGGTCAGTGATGTCTCTATTCTGTTTTTGACAGGTGCCTTCGACCAACATGGATGTCCTTTGGTTATATTCCCAGTGGATGCTCATTGCAAATTATCAGAAATAACCAAAGAAGAAGTGGTTGACTTCATAAACTACTTTCTTTGTTTGCACAAGTATGTGATGGTAAACTGTCTATAATAAATGGCGCAGTTAGACTTGATGTCTAGCCCTCCTAATTGTACTTTGTCATTAATAGTAAGAAACAAGAGAAGGAAAGCTTGATTGCACTGGTGGTTGATTTACGACAAGCCTCTCCAACCACTGCAAGGTTTATCGCTGATACACTGCGTCTTCTTGAGGTAACTATTATCTAATGTAGTTTGATAGTTAATTTCATTAGTAGAAATGTATATGAAGGTCTTTCAAATGGTTTATTTTGTAAGAATGTGAGAACAATGAATCTATTCAAAGGTTAGAAATGTATGACTCAGGTGGTCAGCAATAGAATACGAGTTTAGTTACAAGAAATAGAATTGAATTCAAACATGTTATTTTTTTACTCAATCCCATGATTGTTCTTCATACCAGGACTAATGTTATTATGTAACTTGATTAGACCCAAGTCCTCTAGTCTGGGGTGGGTCATCTGGCCACAATGCAGAAGTACGTCACTTCCTTGATGGATTGTCAGACTGGAATGCTTCTTGAGGCTAAAATATGGAGCTGTGGTGGGAGGGAGGAATCACATGCATGCTGGATCAGATGGTCTTGGTTACAGAGAAGCTCTAGTCAAATTGCATTATCAGAGTTTCTAAGGTGTTCTTAGTTCTTGATGTGTCCATGTACAGGATTTGTGTACAATTTGAAGGATCAGCAAAATCATTTAACCTTGCTTTTAGATTATATACAAAATAAACATTACTTGCTGTGACAGTGAATCTGCCTTTAGTTTTCACGATCAATAAGTTAAACAATTATGTGCCAAATACAGACTTTAAGGGGTTTTCAGTGATTAAATTGACATTGAATACAAGTCATTTTTCTCCTCTCATAGCTGCACAGTAGGACTGTTCACACAGTGTACATCATTCAACCGAAGAAAAAAGATGTCCTCAAACTGTTGTTGAAACTGTTGATGCCATCCAAGGGTCACATGGCAGCGTTCAAGGTATACAAGGCAACCTTAAAGTCATTGGTTTGATTGGACATTTAACTTCAAATATAACATTTCACATACAGCCCAGAGTCTGTAATTAATTTTCTCACCAACAGAGAGTGTTGCTAAAGGAAGTCTTTGAACTTTCCAACTACATTGACAGAAGCCAGTTGACTGCATCTTTGGGAGGCTACCTTGTTTACTGTCATCAAAGTTGGGTTACATTCATTAAGGTAATAACATACATTTTTGTACAGACATGAATTCACTGAACTACATTGTCACTGACACTGTCCCTGTGAATGCTTTCAGGACAATGCTTGTCTTTGTATACAGGAATACATTTAGGAATGCATGCTATGCTACTATCATCGGTCTTGTTGTGCACATGCATATGTATGACACAAATCTTGAGTAGTTCTAATGTGAAGCTAGAGGAGTGTGATCTTCTTAGAAGGAGAGCAGTGTTTGCTGCTGGGGGCTTTGGCAAGTAGATTAGCAGGGAGGTCTCATGATACAGCTTAATACGGCAGAGTTGTCCTCCTCTGCCTAGACGAAGACCCCCAGAATATGAAGATCTGCTCATCTGACGGTTTAAAATGCGTTAGAACTGCAATCTCAAATGGACGCCTTCCTAATCTGGCTCTTACGAATGTTCACTTTGGTTTAATTAATCTGTCAGGAAACCGTGTGCAGTGATTATTGCACTGCGTCATCAAGAGAGAGACGTTTCATTTGTGATTCATTCATGAGTTTCGGTGATGCGGCCCACAAGCTATTGTTTGTTACCTTGGTGAAGGCTTCACGAATGCAGAGGGCAATCAGCTGACCTCATTAGCAAATGAAAGGCTCCTCTCCCTAGTTGATCATATTCAGTCGTATGGGCATTCATCTGTGTTGATGGTTAGTCTGTGTGAATGGGCTTTTTTAGCGTGATTTGCCGTAAGCTTATATGAACGTGCTTTAAAACGGTTTAAAAGGTATTAATGCGTTTCATGATTTGCCTGCACAAGTGCAGGCTTCACTATTTGTTGTTGTTGTGTGTGAATCGTCATTGTGTAACAACTTTGTATTAACTTTCAATCAAAGTTGAATCTTTAATTTCAAAATATCTAATAGGCTTTTGAAATTGCAGGAGATTGATGCTTTTGTTCAGGAGTTCCTTCTGGTGGTACAGAGACTTCCTTCCTGCATCTCTACCCTGCAAAGCCTCTCCAGGCAGCTTGTGCCCTCTACATTTGAGGAGCTGACAGAATTTTGTTCCACCAATGAGGCAACGTTTCAGCGTCTGAGGAGGTAGAGGTGGTTTGTCGTTAGTCTGATAAAATGCTTGCTTTTGCTCATGGACCACGTAGATTATAAAACAAAAAGATGTTCCTGTTTTATTTTAATTTTAGGGAGCTAGGCCTGGATGAACTGCTAAGGCGTTGTGAGTGTGTTGTGGAGAAGCTGCGCTACCCTGAAAATGATCCCTGCTATCAAGCCATGGCTGGGACTGCACTCTTCACCCACACTGCATTCGACATGCTACAGAACTACAGCCGGTACGGGGTGACAAATCACCAACTCAACCAAGTTTTCTCTAATCCTT
Source organism: Neosalanx taihuensis (assembly GCA_030340665.1). Lineage (NCBI taxonomy): Eukaryota > Metazoa > Chordata > Actinopteri > Osmeriformes > Salangidae > Neosalanx > Neosalanx taihuensis. Next base: position 73,253 of record JARGSH010000118.1, on the reverse strand, counting down.
TCTGCTGGCCTTGAATGCAGTATCAATGTTTTTCATGTTTACGAAGGCTTGCTACAAGTCCTCTCTGTGCCTTGATATTCTGTTGCCAAACCTTTTTCGATAGGATAACAGCCGCTGTGGAGAAAATTGAGTTGCTGTGGCAACAGGCTTTTTCTAAGGCCCATGTTCAGCTGCAGATCTTCCAACTTTGCCAGCAGGCTCAGCAGGTAGGTCATTAGATGTCAGATTTCTTCAGATTTTTGTTGTTGTTGTATCCTTTCCTTTGGTTAACATTTCCTCAACTCACCAGATAACCCAACAGATGACAAGCCTTCAGGAGGAGAAACTCCAGCCTTACAGAATAGAGATCGCCAAAGACTCTATAAAAGCAGAGATGTTGATGTCAGAGTTTGAAACCTCCATCTATACCCCTGCCATGGTAGATATTTGGTTGCCAATAAAGAGAAATACACATTCTAAGCAGTGCTATTGTCTAGAATAGAACCATGATAGCGTTGTGTTCTGTGGTTGCCAGGCACTGGTGCGATGTGCAGAGGATGTGATTCATACGGTAGCAGAGTCATTGCCACCTGGTGACGCCCGGAGTAATGAGAAGTGGGTGCTGGAGCTGGACAGGCTGAAAGAGAACTTGCTGTCCTCTGTAGAGCTCCCTCATCAAACCCTAAGAGCGGTCTCAGACTTCTACCATTACTACAACAAAGTAGGTGTTTTACGTTGGAAAAGGAACCGGCTTGTTTAAAAGTTTGCTTTTATTTTTTAAATCTTTATCAATTCCTCTGCAGTCCAACAGCTGGTACAACTCTGTCCTCCATGAGAACTTTCTCCAATACCTTCTCTGGGGTGTGAGCACTGATGGTCTCCAAGAACTGCACCATTCTAAGGGTGTAAACGCTGGCGTCCCTGCCTGGAGGAAGTCTGTCTGCCAGTTCCTGGTGAAGAATCCCTCCCCAGATATGGCAGACCTTGTCCAGCTGGCACACCTTGCCAATGTCATCCCAGATGATTCGCTTCAAAGAGTTGGAAAGCAGCTGTCACAAAGGTGTATTTTACATGTCTTCATTTAGCAGATGCTTTTATTCAAAGCGTCTTACAAGAGAGAGCTTTACAAAAGAGCATTGGTCACTGAGCATGGCAATGTGATAGACCCCGAACATAATGGGCTTTTAGATTGTGAAACATACATTGTGAGAACCAATAAGTGCCAAGGGAAGAGCCATAAGAGCATGCAAACATTAAACAACAATCGCAACAACACATTAGGGTTGCGAACAAGAAAGCAACAACAGTAGCGGGTGCCATACCATAAAGTACCATACTATTTCTAACACGTATTTTAAACCGTAATTCCAGTAGCTATATTGTTTCTTCTCATGATGTAGACTCTTTTTTGTTTTAACCTGTTTGTTGTCATCTTAACTTTTCCAGGTGCATGACCCTTAGGAAACTTCTAACTGCTCCAGGAACTGTACCTTTAAATGACTTACAGTTAGCCCTGCAGTGGCAGTATGAAGTTTTGAGGACAAACCATACACATGGATTCCCCTCCAATCAGGCTTTAGACAGGAGGCCTGAGGACCTTCAGAACAGGCAGGGGGGTGCATCTGGTCTCCCTGGGAAACAGAGCCCTAAATTGGACCAACAAGCCAGGGATGGCTTGCATAGTCATGGCTCATGCTCCAACCTCACCAAGTGGGCACCAGGGAAGATCCCGGCACACCATCAGCTACCCCTGGGTGGTGTGTCTCAGACTAACGCTGTCTCTGGGTTGGTGTCTGCCACTGGAAAGCCTCCGTCTCTCAGCTCGTTTGACTCGGGCTTTGACGGAGCAGGAAGCAGTCATCTGGACGGTGGAGGAGGGAGAGAAGGATGGGATGGGCTGTCCAAGTTAACCAGCACCAGAGACTCCTTCAGGCCCATCAGCAGGCAGCCACAGATCCATGAGGAGAACGTCTCCAGTGTCTCTGACTCGGAGGGCCGGAGGGAGGAGCTCGACTTCGGGTCTGCAGGGAACACCTCCAGGGCTAGCATACAGATCATCCCTAAGGTGACGGTGGACTCTCTGAACTTTGAAATCAAGGTCAAACGATCCGCCACCCTCCCCCAGAACCCCTGGTTGAGCCTCCCTACCGAGGACCTGGAGAACTCTTACACAGTCACCATTACGCAGAACCAACTGGCACAGCAGAGTGACCCTAAAAGCCCAGACTCCTTGGAGCAATCGCATCACTCCGACCAATTCAGCAGGTCTCGAGACCAGCCCACACAGACCGAGACGCCAGATGTTCAGGCCGAGCCTGATGTTGTGAAGGCACAGGAGAGCTTTGATGACCCGGCACTGAGCCCCATTAGGAAGCTCCTCTCCAGTACAATCACAGACACCAGAGGGAGATCCCACTGCTCTATTGATGGCCTCCCTACGTTGCTCTGGGATTCCTATGATTTCCACCATCAGGACACCTGTGAAAGGTAAAGCAGACAGACAGCTTAACATACTGACAGCATTACTGACAACTTATTCTGATGTTATCAGTATGTTTGGATTATCTGTCCTACAAAGAACTGATTATACAGTGAGGTCAGTCAGTATTTGTCTGTATTCTGTATATTTGTAATGTTTATGTATTTTTTTGGGGGGATTATAAATCAGCTCGGCGAGTGAGGTCTCCCTGAGGGACTGGGATCTGAAGGAACAGGAGGGTCTGAGGGAGGTGGAGGAGATCCTGAGCCGGGCTGCTGGGATACTGGAGGCAAGTTTGCACTGTTATATGGCAAATGCTTGCTGTATTTGTTTTCTTTTTAGAGTTCTCCTTTACTGTGTTTATTGTTTTGCGCCAACCTTCCAAAGCTAATTCTTTGTATGTGTAAATTTGGCAATAATCTAGATTCTGATTTGTTACCCTCATACAACGGTGGTTTATGTTACCAAACCGCAACATGTTGTCCGCTTGCCAAGTTATTCCCTGGTGTTTACTCGGTTCTACAGGAGGAAGAACATGTGCTAGCACAGGAGGAGATATTGGCTGTTCTCGTGAAGGGCGAAACCCCAAGCAAACATTGGCCACCATGGAACAGTCCAGACCAGCTTAGTGTGGTATTTTGTGTTCCTGATTTATACAGCAGACCTTGTACTATTAAGCTGCTGTTGGCGAACAACAAACAGTGATCCACTATTAGTACCTTGTCAATTAAATTCTATGAATTCGATTGGGACTTTCCCTCAATTATTAAATGCTATAGTTTTTTTTCTTGAGGGTTCTATGCCCTTCAATAATAAATATTAAAAGCTAAAATGTGTACTAATAGTAATGATAATTAGTAACTTGTAACTGATTAACGGTAATGAATGTCAACTTTCTTGGCACGGAGGGTTTATTCCACAGGTGTCAAAACTTGTGCCATCGCGGGCCAAGAGGGTGCATGTTTTCGTGTCAACCAAGCCACAACACCAGCTGATTTCATTAACAAGTTTCTTTCCTTGGTGAAATCAAACTTGTTAGTGAAATCAGCTGGTGTAGTGGCTTGGTTGACACAAACTGCATCCTCTTGGCCCACGATGGCACGAGTTTGACACCACTGGTTTATTCAATCGACTGGCCAATGATCATGCTCACATTTTGATTTGCAGACATCCTCTTGTGACTTGGTTGAGGCAGGTGTCCTTGGCCTTGAAGACGCCCTCACTGTCAAAGATGCAGAGAGTTTGTCGGAAAGTGCATCATTTGAGGTCACACGTGGACCTGTGGACTGCAATGACTGCATGACTGAGGCTGGGGGCATTGCCTCTGGGGGCGTGGTCCCTTGCAGGGGGGAGCTTCTGAAAGAGCTGAGGGACCTACGCGTCCTGGACGAGCAGATCATGATGGAGAGTGTCAAGATCCACGAGCTGAGACAACACGAGGAGAAACGCCTTGAAGAGAAGCCTTCAGCGTCCGCAAAGCCTCAAAGTATCAGCAAGGAGAGGCAGATGTTCCAGTTGGAGCTCCATAGGGAGAAAAAGGAGGTGGAGAGGCTAGAGAGGAGCCTGGATAATGGAAGGACTGCAAAGTGTAAACTCAAAAAGCAGCTAAGCAGAAACAGGAAGGTTGTGAAATGCTCCGTGATGGAGAGGACTTCAAAACTTGAATACCTGGAGGATACTGCCCTCTGTGAAGAGCTGATCTCAGGCAGCAAGAGACTCTGCAACACACAGCTTTCGACTAAAGTACCTCCGAACACCAGTGCATCCAACACTGACGCAGTTTCATTTTCCGAGTCTGTCACTGAACAGCCTGTATCACAAGACTCTGTTTCCCCGAGAGATACTCCTCAAATGTACACCAACTTCAGTATTGATGACTCCCTTGGCCATGTTGTTGAGGTTTCTAATTTACAACAAGTTGCCCTAGCCTCACGACAGTCAACCCCCGATTCTAGGGATGAAGTTGGAATCCCATCTCAGGGCGACACTGACAGCAAGGTAGATTCCAGATCCAGGGAAACTGTTGAAAGGCGCAAAGCAGAAGATTCCTCCAAACCTGAACCAATACCGCATTATGGTGCTTTTGATCCAGGTGGCAGTTCTGATAACCCCCCTGTGCCTAAACCGAGGAGGGTCCAGCCTTCTGTCCATGATGCCTCAGCAGAACCAGTTCACCTGATGGATCAGGGACCTGAACAACCAGGAACCCAAATGCTGGACCCTCCTCCGATACCTAAAGAGCGGAGAACCAAACCTCCAGCTTCATGCAAAGTTTACATTCTCAATCCTGACGTGAATGAGTACACCAACAACAACAACAACAACAAACCCATCGCGGAACAACAGTTGTTAACATGCACTGTCCCTCACACGCCCAGTTCACACGACCCTCAAGATGAACCTGTAACATCCACGCTAACCCAGTGTTCAACTCAAAGCCAGCAGATACAGACGGACTTGCATGTTTCCCAGTACTCTGAAACTGAAGATGTAGAACTCTGTTTTAAAGGAAGTGAACCTCTTCCGGAAGTAAGCGTTGAAGTACCTTGTGCAGATATCCCTGATGGTTTTCAAAGGTGTGGGACTGTTACAGGGTCCTTTTCAAGATCACTCCAGCAGCCATCCATCCATATTGGCACTAGAGAGGTACGACACTTGCCTGTAGTGTTTACTAATAAGGCTGAAAGTCAAACTTGAGAACACATTTAATAGGAATTGTTCCCCTTTTTAACCCTTCTCTTGGCAGATGATGAATTATAAGACTCCTATCGTGCTAGATACAGGTTCTGGTTTGATGAAAGCTGGCTTTTCGGATCAAGACCTTCCATCTACTATATTTCCAACCATTATTGGGCTGCCCAAATATGAGGTAATTTCTATGGTTGATGAGAACTGATACACACATACATTTGTGCACCATTGCATAATTTTCAGTTATTTACATTCTTCGCTTGCAGGAAATAATGAATGGCAACTTTGAACGGGAGACTTACATTGGACATGAGGCTCAACACATGAGAGGAGTTCTGTCATTGAAGTACCCCATGAAAAATGGAATAATTAGCAACTGGGATGACATGGAAAAGGTTTGTGAGGGGTCAGATGAACCACAGGACTGTGGAATGTGTTTACCTGTGTATTAAGGGCACCTGAGGAGGACTGTTATACAGTGTAATGACAAAGATATTCAATTATCTCACTCCTCAAATCTTATTTTTTCAGATTTGGCACCACACGTTCCAGCAACTGGGAGTGGAGCCAGACGAGCACCCTGTTCTTCTGACGGAGGCGGCTATGAACCCACGAGATAACCGTCAGCGCATGGTGGAGCTCATGTTTGAGAGTTTCAACGTTCCTCTCACCTATGTGGCCATGCAGGCGGTGCTGGCACTCTACGCTGCAGGAAGATCGACAGGTAAAGCACCTGTACTCGTATAGGTGAACCATTATTTGTATTTTATTTTCATAAACCATGAGAAGCTTGGATGGAAGGAATGCAGTTTATTCAGGAATAAGATATTCAGTTGTCTGTGTTCTGAATGGTAATATTGTCAGTCATGAACCGAGCTCTGTTTTTACAGGTGTGGTGTTTGACTCTGGGGATGGAGTGAGTTATAGCGTGCCTGTGTTTGAGGGATACTGCCTTCCCCATGCTGTTCAGCGCTTCACCATGGCAGGATATGATGTCACGATGCATCTCAAAAAGGTATTTAACTGTGTCAAGTGAGAATTTGAACCTTTGAAAGTGCGCGGGCAGACAGGATATCAGCGTTTGCTGTTTTTCCTGCGTCTTAGCTCCTCCAGGAACAAGGGGTGTGCTTGCGCACCTCTGCAGAGCTTGAGATAGTGCGGGAGATTAAGGAGAAGTGTTGCTGCGTTGCTGAAGACTATGAATCTGAGCTGACGTGTGGGGGGTCTGCTAGCAGAGAGATGCATTACACCATGCCGGATGGCCAGGTCATCTGCCTCAGCACTGAGAGGTTCAGGTAACATTCTACACCTTGCACACTCTCTCTCTTGCACACACTCTCTAAGGACAATAATCTGGTACCCTTTCTTTAAATGTGTGACCTCTGATACTACTAAAGAGGTAGAACTTCAAATTCTACTCCTTAATGGTTAAAAGTTGAATTGATTACCACTAGAGATCAGTTATAGCTCTGGGAATATTAACGGAAACATTCTTCTTTCATACACAGGGCACCAGAGATCCTTTTTAAGCCAGAGCTAATTGGACGTGACCATTATGGGATACACGAGAGCATTTTCAAATCCATTCTTTGTTCCGACCTCGACCTACGGCGAAGTTTCCTGGGAAACATTGTTTTAGCAGGTATGCCAAGTTTAGCGATGTTGGTACCGAGTTCATGCAGCACTCGTACATAAAGGTTTCTGAGGTTCTAATTTCCTGTGTCCAGGTGGAAATACCTTGCTAGCCGGCTTGCCAGAGAGACTTCGGAAAGAAATCCAAGTCATGGTGCCGTCAAACATGGGGGAGTGTGTGCGGGTAACCAGCCCTAAGGACAGAGATTTTTCTGTGTGGAACGGAGGTGCAGTACTGGCCAATTTGTCCTCTTTTGGTTCTGCCTGGATCAGCCAAGACGAGTATGAAGAATTTGGTCCCCAGATTGTGTTCAGGAAGTGCTTCTGACTGACTCAAAAACAGGGTTGGACTCAAAGTTTGTGGACACTACATTACACAGTGCAATATACATGTCTAATTTAGCCATGTTTGGGATTGAAGCCTTTTAATATTTTTTATGTACATGTCTTGCGTTTGTATACAACAAATCCTGAAGAATGTATTAAGTATTTATATTTGCCATTATCTAATTAGTGTTGAAATCTTACTCTGTGATCAGACTTTTCCTCAGTGGAGATCTCTGAGCTTTAGGTTAGTTTTACGATAATACTAATAATAAATGTCTTATTCCCGTTTGTGCCTCTTGGTGCCACTTCCATTTATGTGGAACAGGCACTTTTGCAGCACCTTTTTGGAAGTAGAACGGCCTTAAAAATTCATTTTTTTCTACTTAATGAATTAAGTTATTTGTAACTATTTTCCTTATTCTGAAGTGACCATCTTTTAGTTACGTGGAACTGATGGAAACCCTAACTGTATACAGTGCTGCAGATTTATTATATTTGTCCGTCCAATGTACAATTTATATATAAATACATCCCAATTAGTTGGCTTGCGTTTAATAGTTCTAATATTATAAGCAATGATAAAGTAGTAATTAGTGTCCTTGTCTTTTTAAGTGTTAACTTGGTGTCAGGTGTCATTGTTAACACCAAGACTCGTTCAAAACAAACCAGGGTGTTTCTAATATCCTTCTTGATGGAATGATTAAGTCCTTTTGGGACTGTTAATCCTTTGTTATGTGAATCCTTGAACCTACCTGGGCCTGGTACATGAGGCAGGCTGTATTTATAAATGTTAAGATCTGATGCTGTTGTGGAATGTTTACTGTACATTTAATGAGGAGTTGTACTTTAAACACTTACGGTGAAAATAAGACTGTGTAAATCAGTTCACACATGCTGGTTCGTGTTTGATTTCCTTTCTCACCATTTATAACTGAGTTTTATGCTTCATGTGTTTTTTTTTTTGTGTGTGTGTGTTGTACATGCATGTTTTGTGATGTTTGACACCAAGTTACTGTAGTGTTGTATTGCTTCTTTTAATGTTTTGTACCACAGGTCATAACAGCTTTCAATGACTTTGCTTTATTTTGTAGTTTCATAATACCAGCCACCCTGTCCTAGGCATCTTGAGCATTTGGTTTTTCAAGCAGTTAGATTAATCCCATTTCGTTATAGCTCTATCTTCTAGTGTCATGCTGATTTAGTGTAATACTTGTTTAATACCTATTTAATTGTGTGCTGTGTTTTTGTTTAGAAGTTTGAACTTTATTGTTTTCCTTTGCTAATCTAAAAACATGGGATTGGAATGTGACCTATATCTCAGGTTTCAAAAGTCTGCATGCAATCCCTGTGGGAAGTTAAAATTGCCATGTGTAGGGGCCAAAACTACCAAATGTGCTGTGTATCAGTGATTTTTGTAGTGAAGGATTTAAACCAAAAAGAAAACTGTACTGGGAGTCTGGACACCTAACCAAGTTATGTCTATTTTTTTTTTTTTTTTAATAATAAATATTTTATCCGAATCATGGCCATGTGTGCACGTTATTTTCACCATCCAGCCAGGCATGGCTATACTGATGGACAAATTTGAAAAGGATTCCTGGCAAATGAGTCTGTGAGGTCCAGACAGTTTGCCAGCGAGACACTAACACGGGTAGAAGTAATGGCTACTTTTTACTTGAGTATATGTCAGAGCCTACACTTTAACTTGAGTGAGAACATGTAGTCAGTACGTTTACCATAGTATTTTTAAACATAAGTATCTGTACTTCTACGTGAGTGAAAGATGTGTGTATTTTTGCCATCACTGCCAGTGACTCACATGATTGTGTTCAACCCTTACTGGCTCGTGCACCACATCCTCCTGGCAGCTTTTGTGTATGGTAACCATGGTAAACCGTTATGTCTTCTGGATCTGTTTAACTGCTCGCTGTCTTCAGGCCAAACATGTCTCGTGCTCAGGCAGAAAGCGTGATAAAGAACATCATTAGGGAGATATCCCAAGAATGTGCTGGAAGGGGGAATGCTGTATCGGAAACATTGGTGGCGTTTATGGTAAGTATTTTTGTTCCAGAGCTATAGGTAGGCTAAGACCTAAAGACAAGTAAAGTCGGCCTACTGTTGCTAGAGCATTAGTCCCATTTCTGAAAGCCTTCTAAATCTAAGTGTAATATTACTGTGCTGCACACTGAAGTTTTCACCTCTACTCAGGTTAAAGCTGTTGTGTTGGACCCAAGAAATCAATTCAACGTTGATCGAACTCTCACCAAGCAAGATGTTAGAAAACTTGTGGAGGTAAATTAACTAGGGGGTCAAGTTTTGCCATGATGTAGGCGGCTTTCGGTATCGTATGGCTATTTTCTTTCTTTATAGTTGTGTGTGGACAAACTCCTGGACCAAGGAAATCCTGCCCTTGACACTATCAAGATGCAGGTGTATTTTGACATGAACTACACATCTAGAAGTAAGTTCGATCCTAAATATGACTTCAACCATTCATGAAATACTAAAAACGTGTCGGTAGATATCTTATTTTTTTCGTGTCTGATATTAAACCAGGCGAGTTCATCAACGAGCATCACCGGGTACTTCAATTCAAGTTGATCCCAGTTAGCCGAGAGATCACCGACAGCAGAGTAAAAACACGGGACGACCTTGAGGGTCTTTACCGCAAGATAGTCAGCTATGTTCTGCATTATTCAGGCCTGGGTTCTTCTACGGATATCAACACGGTCAGAGAAGCCACAGGTTAGTAACATCTCACAAGAACTATCCCTTTTCCATGATACTAGTAATACTGCCTTGTCAATGAGATTATCATATTGTGATACAACAAACTGCGAATTGTAACCACATTAATGTGCTATACTTTATTATGGAATTCTGATAGTGTGTAATTTGCCTACCTGCCTGTCTGTCTGTCTGTCTGTCTGTCTGTCTGTCTGTCTGTCTGTCTGTCTACCTCCCTTTCTGCACCTCACAGCTGCCTTGCAGAGTGTCTTTCCTCAGTCAGAGCTGGGGACCTTCATGTCCCTGATCAAGAAGGACAAGGAGCAGCAGCTTAACGAGCTCAGCATGATTGTGGCGGGCATCCAGCTCTTTAACAAAGACAGCAAGAAGGGAGGAGAGGGCATCGAAGACCGTGAGCTTTTAACAATGCCTGATACAACATCAATTAATAATACCTACTTTGCAATTTGTTCACTATATGTTTCTTTGTTTAGTGCCCGCAGTTCTGAATGTATCCATACCTGCTGCTGCGAAAGACATAGAGGAGGAGCTGGAGCATTCCCAGAACTTGGCTTGGCAGTACACTGCCATTCTAGAGAGGCTGATGGAATCAGATGCTCCAGTCAGAGACAGCATGGTGCTGCAGGAACAGCTCAGGCAGGCTCTCTATAATGTTCGACAACACGAATCTTTCTTGAAAATTCTATTGGTGAGTTACATGTTGACAATTTGGCTTTGTGTGTGTGTGGGCGGAGTTCATCATCACATGAACTCAGATGTTAGATGTTATTGTTCAACTTAAGACTTGGTTTCTCTTCTACGCCAGGCAGATGTAATTGTTTGTGCAAAGAAAGTTGAGGCCTTGCAAAACGACTTGGTATCGTCCATGAAGCTGTTGAAGGAAGCCGTGCACTCAAAAACGGCTGTACCTACTGCACAAGTTTTTGTAAGTAGCTGGAGTGTTTCTTCATATAAAGTCACATTCTTTTTGTAAGAGATGTGTCATTGGTTGAATGTGTGTGACTGAGCTTTCATGAAACTCCTTCTCTTGTCAGCCTCATTTCACCGCTTTGGCAAAGTACTGGTCCGGGCTTCAGGATGAGATGGTTCTGTTAAGCATCCTGCGAAACATCCGGATCAATCTTCAGCCCTTCCTCACCGCTCAGACGCAAATGTTCTCTGATGTTCAGTTGGAAAGCTTATTAGAGGGGTCAGAGGTCAAGAATGATGAGCAGAGAATAAAAGAGTCCTCAGGTACAGGTGTTGGTACTCAAATGGAACTGCTTTCGATATCTGTATTTCTTGCCTTTTAGACATGATGTACTCCATTTGTTCATTCGTTATTTTATGTGATCGTTCCCCTTAAAGAAACCCGTGTTGACCCCAGTGCAAACAAGAGATATGAATGGATCTTCCCAGAGACAACCGCAAACTTTAGTGAATTGCTAATACAGTACAAGGGAATTTGTGGTTATACTCTTGTAGAGAAGAATGGGATTTTACTGCCAGGTACGAAAGTTGAATATGTTAATAAGAGCACTTTTTTATATTTACACTTGCAAACACAATTTTTGGCGTCAAAATATATGTTGTTATATCAATGATTATCTCACTGCAAAGCAAAACACTTGTTGTGTAAGTAAAACTTCCTCTATTCGCAGGAAACCCCAGCATAGGAGTTCTGAAACACAGAGAGAAATACTATGTGTTCAGTTCCAGAGATGCAGCCTTGCGTTTTGCATCCAAAGCAGATGAATACACCATCCAAGTAGCAGAGAAAGCCAAGTGTTCACCTGAGCTTATTCAGCTCCTTGAACTCCATCAACAATTCTCCTCTGTCACTCCCTATTCCAAGGTTTGTATCTCAAGTATTATTTCACCTACAATGTGATATATTCTAAAGTAAAACTTTTCTTTCAAATGAGAATGAGTGTTTTGTCTACAGATGCAGTGTTTTAACAGTGTTTTGTCTACAGATGCAGTATTTAAACAGAGTATTGTGTTCTACAGATGCAGTCAGGGGATAGATTACTGGTGAAACCCATCACTAAATGCGACAGCTGTACACAGACTGACACTCATCTGCTGGAGATGAACATAGTGGAATCTTACGAGTGGAACGAGTGGGAACTTAGAAGAAAAGCTATCAAATTGGTCAGTGATTTTTCTTCTTTCTTGGGGTGCACTGGTAATCATGCATGTCATTTAACCCTAACCCTTGTTCATCAAATAATGAGAGACACGTCAATAATTAATTTATTATTACACTTTGTCTCAACAGGCCAATCTTCGGAGTAGAGTCACCCATTCCATGCAGACAGATCTCAGCCACATGAGGAGAGACAACGTCACCCAAACGTATCTGCTCAAAGATACAGCGTGTCAGAGCAAGAGAGATGGCGCTAGTAACATACCGAAGCCTCAGGTGTACCTTGCTGGTCTCCGAGGACAAAAAAACAAGACCACACACATGATAAAGATTAACTTAACCAGATCTGTCTCCGAATAGATTCATCTGGTGTTTTTTGTTCCCCTAATAAATGACAATGTTTTACTGATGGCAGTTCATATTCAATATTTTGTTGTCTGTTGTTCTCATCCAAACAATTGCATGATTACCACCAAGTAGAGTCTTATGGTAGTGAAAGTGAGGCAGTTTACTAATATAAAAAAATCAGTTTTATCAAAGATTTTGTGGTGCGATGGCCTCATATATATGTATGCCTCAGCTGGAGAAAGCTGACCGGTAGGAGGCAGAGCTGGTTCCGGTTTGGTGGAAAGTAAGACCTTAAACGCATGCGCGTGAGGGCGTCGCTAGCCTCAACGTTTTCGCTGTTAGCTCGCTGGCTACTTTGCGCAGCCCTGACGAGACATGGAGGCAACTCGTTCGATATAACAAACGAGACTGGGTGTCATATCCGTTAAGTAACCGACCTTAAGGCAGCATCTCAATTCCGCAAACTCGTCAACCACTCTAAAGTGGTTCATCATGGGCATGGCTAACGGTAAGAAAACTGATACATTAGTAGCTATCTTAGCTAACTTCAGCTGGCAACATCTGCAGGAAACAGTCTGTTTTAGTATAAAAATAGCTTTTATGTACATTTTCTCTCTGACATCTTTAGGATAAGGAACATTAAGCTAGTGATCAAACGGCCCGCTAGAGGATTTTCATGAGGAGTTTAGTTCAATCATGATCCAGGGCCGTATTTACCATTGCAGTGGATCTGTGTTTGCACTTGTTAACCTGTACTGGGTAGTACTGACACCAACGAATTCGTCTGGAAACATGGTCAGTTTTCTAATTCACTATGGGCTGGTTGGCTACGTTAAGGCACCTGTACTCCGAGTATCCCACTCGTATGAGCTCTATTGTTTAATGCCATCTTTAAATTGCACGTCTTCTCTCCGCAGAGCCGGTGAGCGTGGTGTTCAAGCTGTACTGCTTGTCTGTAATGACATTGGTGGCAGCAACTTACACGGTGGCCTTAAGATACACCAGAACCATTACATCAACAGAGATGTACTTTTCCACAACAGCAGTATGCATCACAGAAGTGATGAAATTGTTCCTGAGCTTAGGAATGTTGGCCAAGTGAGTGAATCTTACTATCTGTTTACTTACATCTACATTTAGTCATTTGGCAAATACTCTTATCCAGAGCCACTTACAGTGAGTGCAGGGACATTCCCCCTGAGGCAAGTAGGGTGAAATGTTTGGTCAAGGACACTACGTCATGTTACCACAGCCGGGGTTTGAACCGGGTACCATGAGCACCAAAGAACAGTTTGAATTTGTGGGACTGGATAGATCCATTAACACTTGTACATTTCTGCCTTTATAGACTGCTATCTCCTAGACAAGTGTTGTCTGTGAATGTCATGTTAGGATTGTATTCTGTAGTGAAACTATGTTTCCTTCCCCCCACAGAGAGACTGGCACCTTGGGCAGGATGAAGACGTCACTAGTAGAACATGTATTTCGTAGTCCTAAAGAGCTTCTAAAGCTAAGTGTTCCCTCTGTGGTGTATGCCATTCAGAACAACATGGCCTTTATCGCTCTGAGTAACCTGGATGCTGCTGTGTATCAGGTAACACCATCCTCCAGCACTGAACTCGCTCTGGCTCTTGCGTTCTGTCGGTCGCACCCTCCTGTTCATGACTCATAATCTCCTCCTCCATCCCCCTCCAGGTGACTTATCAGCTGAAGATCCCCTGCACAGCCCTGTGCACGGTGCTCATGTTGAACCGCTCCCTGAGCAGGCTGCAGTGGTTCTCTGTCTTCATGCTGTGTGGAGGCGTCACCTTAGTCCAGTGGAAGCCCGCGGAGGCTACAAAAGTCCAGGTAGTGTAGAAGTCCGAGAGGAGTCCACCGTGACTGGACAAACACCTGTACCTGTTGTTTACTAGTAGCTTGTGGATAGGGTGTGAGACACTACTAAGATAGGCCTGTGTTCTTACCTCCTCAGATCGAGCAAAACCCTTTCCTGGGGTTCATAGCAATCGCAGTTGCTGTAATTTGCTCTGGGTTTGCAGGTAATGCAGAATACATTTTCGGTACATGTGCATGACTTTGTTCTGTTCTTTTGGCCGTCCTTAAGAATGTTTTTCTTTGTTGTTTAAAAAAGGGGTGTATTTTGAGAAGGTCCTTAAGAGCTCTGACACGTCGCTCTGGGTAAGGAACATCCAGATGTACCTGTCGGGCATCGTGGTCACCCTCGCTGGTGTGTACCTGACGGACGGGGCCCAAGTCATAGAGAAAGGCTTCTTCTATGGCTACACCCCATGGGTGTGCTTCGTTGTCTGTGAGTGAAAGTCCACACTTCAAAACGTTTTGAAATCATTCAGATGTATTGGGTTTTCAAAAACACCTGTGTTTTCCCCTTAAGTGTAGCTGTGACCCGGTGTCTGAAGTGCTGTGTTTTGTGTTCCCAACAGTGCTGGCGAGTGTGGGGGGTCTGTACACATCTGTAGTGGTGAAATACACAGACAACATCATGAAGGGCTTCTCTGCTGCGGCTGCTATTGTGCTCTCCACTGTTGCGTCTGTTACCCTGTTTGGGCTGCAAATAAGTAAGTCAGCTAGACAAAACAGACACTGGCCATCCCTGTCTTTAATGCAGTGGTTCTTAACCTGGGTTCGATCGAACCCCAGGGGTTCTGTGAATCGGTCTCAGGGGTTCGGGGGAGGTCAAGACGCACCTCTGACTCATATGATTCATGCTGACACAACTAATTCAGAAAGGTTCAATGAATGCGCAAATGAAACTGGTGGCGTTCAGTACCTCCAACAAGGTTAAGAACCACTGCTTTAATGCCTTCCTAACAAACCAAGTGGAGTCTCCAGCATTACCCGACTGCAGACAAAGTCAGGCTTGATTGGTTTTCTTTTTCTCACATTTTTTTTTCTTCCTTACAGCTGTTACTTTTGCTACTGGAGCCATGCTAGTATGCGTATCTATATATCTGTACGGACTTCCAAAACAAGACACCTCCAGGATTCCGAAGTCAGACGTTGACACGGACTCCCGACAGAAATTGATAACTGTGTGACTGTGTGGTGGCTGGAGCTAGCGCCGCAGATCATCGCTCCACAGCCAGGACTCGCCTCCGGGGATCGTGACAAATTTTGTTAATCATTAGTTATATCAGCGATGTTGGAGCATACATCAAGGGAATGGACTGTCAGCACTCAAGTGATTTGTCTCTGGATTATCCTTGATGAATATGGAGCTGGGTGTGAATTATAGTCCAAGGTCAGCAGTATTTCATTCCTCTGACTTTTTACTGGAGGGATGCAGTTCTTCTTATAAACCTAATGAACCACAGTGTCAGGCGCAGTGTTGAATCTTTTAGGTGATGTGCATGTCTGACAAACATGTTTGAGAATGACCTAGCAGCAACCCAGTCCTGTGATTAGTATGTTGTTGTGTCTTTGTCTGTACACGACTGATCTGTGTATAGACACAAAAACCTTTGTATAAGACTGTAAATGACACATTCATGGGAAAATGTGGTCTATTTATTGAACATGATCATCTTTGGTTATAATAAGGCTCTTTACATTTATTTACATGACCCAACTGAGCAGACTTGCATACAGCGTTGTGGTTTGTAAACTTCAACGTTGGCTACATTCTGTTTACCGGTGTAATACCAAGGATCCTCATTCCGCTGGCTAGGACAGAGCAGATCCCACTGAACAGCCTCAACCTGGCCTGTAAAAGAAATATTTAAGCACTTTACACGTTTACAACATTCTACTGCTCTTGCTGCAGTAGTTAGGGCTACTTAGCCAAATATTTGTGCTGTAAAACAGGTTATGACCAAAGTGTGGCTCATTACCCGTGCAACATTTGGAGCGCTGTCCCCCACTTGAAGCTCCTTGTGAGCAGAGCCAGCCAGGTGACTGAGGGAGGAAAGGTGTGTGTCACTCACAGCATCAGACCAAAACTGGGCATTCAAACAGAACCCTCCTCCTAGGACTTACCACAGCGTCAGGAGAAAGTTGACAACATGTTTGGGCTGCAGATCCTGTGAAGCCTGGTACAGAACTTCGTCACAGCTGGAAGCACATACAAATCATGTTGCGTTATGGGATCACGCCTAACACCTCTCCAGAGCACATATTTGATTATGTACTAAGGAAAACAACATGGTTGTGTACCGAAGAAGGTGCTGGAACACCGCAATGCTCCTCGACTCCAGTAGAAGGGACGAATCACAGACACCTTCAGCACCATCCCCAAATCTCTGGATCAGACTGGTAGGACAATGGGATGTTATTTTCCCCTCCCCTACATCCAGTTCCTAACGACAGCTATGATAGATGAGAGCAAAGTGACTGCCCACCTGCAAAGGCGTGCGTGAGTGTATTGAAGGAACACCCCTGTGTCACCATGTGCTTGAAGCATCCGGTCCCAGTCAAACGTATAATCTGATGTTAGGGGTCCTTTAAAGTCCTGAGAAGACACAATTATTTAAGAAACATATGTTGGCTAATTGTTAGCACATGCACAATCCTGGATGGTGTAATGGCCTTCTCTACTGTGTTGTTACCTGAACAATAAGAGCGCTTATCCCCACTTTCTCAGCTGTAGTTTCTGGATCGTCCAGTTGTTTGGTGGCTGTGGGCAACATTTGGAAGTGTTAATCTGTATGCCATTTCAAGGGTTTCTATAAATCCCTACCAATAAACTAGAGACTCTCAATCCTGATTTTCAGGACCACCTGCCCTGCACGTTTGACATGTTTCCCTGCCCCAACACACCTGGTTCAAATTAATGGGCCATTAAATGCGGTGTTTTGGAAGCAGGGAAACATCTACAACATGCAGGGCAGGAAGTCTTCAGAACTGGGGGGTGTTAGGGAAGGCTGCTGCAAAAACGTGATGTTCTCACTCTTGGACTGGCTCATGTTCTTCAGCATCCTGGCCCGGGCCTCATCTAGAACATCCTCCAAGAACACGACCTCTCCCCTCCTCGTCCTCATCCCCTGAACCAGGCCAAACCCCACGTGGGTGCACCTGCTGCCGTCATGGAAACACACACCTGTGTTGAGCTTACAGTTTTCAATGTCTGTGAAATAGGTTACAGGTGGGATTGTTTACCTCTCAGCCCATGGATGTCCCATTGCTGATAGGATCTGAAACAGCTGCTGGAAATGTGTGGATTGACTTTTGTCTGTCTGGAGAGAGATCAATGTTCCAGGTGAGCAATGTCCAATTCCTATTCAGTATTCCTTCTCTTTTCTGAGCAGATCATTTGTATAATCCTTACCACATATATCATCTCATCAAAGTTGTATTTTTCTTTTCTGTTTATGGCAGCAGCGATATCTCTAAAAGTAAAGAACATGAGGGGTGATTAACAGACATGTTTTCCAATGATTAGCCATTTCAATTGATACTTTTCCACTAATACTTAGCAGGCATCACTGACCTAGTGATGTAGAGGGAAGTCCCATCACTGCGAAGGACGGTAGCATATCTAGACATGTCTCCTGATGAGGAGAGATCCACCACACTTGTACCTCTCCTATCAGTAGGGGGGAAAAAACACCATGACACAGGAACTATCACACAGTCCTTAATCAAACACTACTGGTGAAGGTGCATGGTTGACTTAAGGTAGCTCCCTGCTCATCGAACTCGGCCTGTGTACACATTACGTTTATGCTGATAACACTGTTCTCATGACATACTCAGTGGTTTTCAACAGGCCTTGGTTCTGGAGCTGTTGCACTACCTCCTGTGCTTGTTCCCGATGGAAAGACTCCCCAGAGTAGATGTCAAAGTGGACCCCTAGACGCTGTTGGCCAAGTCATCACAACCCAACATTTACATTTAGTCTTATCCAGAGCGACTTACAGCAAGTACAGGGACATTCCATCTGAGGCGAGTAGGGTGAAGTGCCTTGCCCAAGGACACAATGTCATGTGGACACAACCAGGGCTCAAACCGGGTACCTTCGGATTACAAGCCCGACTGCCTAACCAACTGCGTAACATGACTCCATCTTGATCTGTCATCTACACCAGGGTGTGTTTGAGTTCCCAACGCTGTTAAACCATAAACATTTGCCAACCTATGTTTGTCCGGAGGGCTTGTCGGTGACCAATCAGTGAGCTTGTACCTTATAAACCTTCTGGTACTCCTCCACTGTGATCTCTCGGAACTGTTGCCATAGTGACAAAGCCTGGCCCTCATGTTTTTCCAGCTGCTGGAAAAATGTTCGGGCTGCCTGGGGTATGTTGTCACAGGTCTCTGCCTCTCTGTTCACCTGAACGTAGACCTAAAACCAACACAACAAGAAGCAAGCAAACCAGGGTTTTACATACATGTTTACATTTAATCATTTAGCAGACACTCTTACCCAGAGTGACTTCCAGCAAGTACAGAGACATTCCCCCCTGAGGCAAGTAGGGTGAAGTGTCTTGCCCAAGGACACAACTTTATGTTGGCACAGCCGGAGTTCGAACCAAGGACCTTCTGATTACTAGCCTGACACCCTTACCGCTCAGCCACCTGACTCCCTTTATACACTAACCTACATGAACAACGCTTGGTATTTCAAAACTTACATCAAAAAGGTGCTGCAGGGGATTCTTTTTCAGTTGTTCCTGACAACCAAAACGTTGGTATCCAACGCCTAGCATTCCTGAAATCAAAATGCAACAATGCATTAAAGACAGGAAGTAAAAAAAATAAAAAACAGACTCAACAGAATCTTGAAGATGAATGGTTACTTGTTTCTTCGTGACTCACCAAACTGCATGCCCCAATCTCCTAGATAGTTCACTCTTATTACATTATTTCCCAATGATGCTTTTAGATTAGCAATGAAGTTACCTAAACAACAGACAACAAATTTCAGTCACAAAATTTCAACATCAACATCTGACTTGAACCTTTTCTGCCCCCTGGTGGCTCAAAATAAAATGTCAACGGTTTTCTAAATCTCACCAATCATTGTGGAACGCAGATGCCCGGCATGAAACTTTTTTGCTATATTTGGAGAACTGCACACATGTTCAAGTTAATGTAAAACAGAAACAAGCAATACAAATGTAGATTATCTTAAACACTTTACCTAAATTCCACCAAAGTTGTTCCTCTTTCAAGGTTAGCAAAAAGTTCACTGTTGGCACCAAACTTAAAATCTCCCTCTCCTAACTGCTGTAATATTTTCTGTGGGTAGAACAAAAATATATTTAATTTCAGACTTTACAAATGCAAGTAAAATTACACAAACAAAGAAGGAGAGACAAACTACTGATGTTTAGGTTTAAAGGTTTGTTCACCTCTACCAGAACTTTCCGGCTGATTTTAAAGTTGATCACTCTTTGTCCTGCAGATATCTCTTCCACAACACTGTCTCGCTCCAACTAATGGACACAAACACACAAACACATTGTGATTGAAAGTACATCAAAGAAAATTATGACTGCCTTGCTAATTATTTTCAATGTTATGTTGTTATGGCTGCAGTACAAATACTTGGTTACTGTACTTAAGCAGATCTTTCTGGTATCAGTACATTAATATTTGTCTGACAATCTTTTCCTGAAAAATGCTGAAAAAGGTAGAAGTAATGACTTGTTTTTATGTTAGAGCCTAAACTTATTTAATATTACCAGTGTCAAAATAGTGTATTTATAGCTTCAACTTATAACCAGTCTTTTTAAACATGAGTATCTGTATTTCAATATGCGTGAAGGGTGTGAGTACTATTTCACAATCTCTGCCACCCACCTCTTTGGCCAGGGCCTCTGTGTGTGACTGGATGTCTCCTTTGGGTGAGATGACTCCATTCTTTATTAACGTGCTCACCGAGAGCCTAAAATCTGGAGACAAACTGAGGACGGTTCAAATCCCGAATTAAAACCAACAAAGAGAATGCAGCCACCAGACCGTATGACAAGTGCTGGAGTAAGAGAAACACTTAACTGTTTCTTTGAGACTGGAACTGCAGTAAGCGCTTCTATGAATGCTTCTTCGGACTGTCCCAAAGTCCTTGACAGCTTAAGTGTGAAAAAAGAGATACCCGTTACCCTTATTATCATGTTACATATATGCTTTGCATTGTTTGCTCTTTCCTGCCAAAGTAAATTATGTGTTTGTATATCTTGCATAGCGAATAAAATTGATTCTGATTCTGATTTTAATGTCATAGAAATTCGCATCACCAACCACGACGAGACAGAAAAACGTGTTTACCTTCGATGCAATACTCCTTCTAAAGAAAGACGCCATACATTCACACCGACATCAAAATTGCATGATCAGAAATTATATTCGTGGATTATACAAACATGTTTAATACATTCAGTCCATTCAGTCATGCTGTATGTTGACATTCAGCACACTTCCTGCTTGTTGACCTATAAACTCTAACGTGTCATCCAATTGAATTACACGCTGCTGATTACGTCAGGTGTGGGTTGAACTTCTTGTGTTTGAATGCGAGTTAACGTAACAAGAGAAAGGTTTACAATTGCACGATT
This sequence comes from Neosalanx taihuensis, assembly GCA_030340665.1. Classification (NCBI taxonomy): domain Eukaryota; kingdom Metazoa; phylum Chordata; class Actinopteri; order Osmeriformes; family Salangidae; genus Neosalanx; species Neosalanx taihuensis. The sequence goes on along the minus strand of JARGSH010000118.1, from coordinate 52,414 downwards.
TACCCATTTATAAAATACTATTCATCAGTAAGAGAGGATTAGCGCTTTGTCTCTGAATCGCCAAGCAGCGTCATCGGTTCACTTACAGGTTTACAGATGGTCGTATTCATTGCAATACTATCGCAGCATAAAGCAGCATTTAATGATTGCCTAGTCAAGTTTACCTTACGTCGCCATGAACTACACATTGAGCCAGAAATAATACTTGTATAATTCTCTTGCAATCGTAAGGACGTCATTAACAATGTTGTTTATATTTTCTTTACTGAAAACAAATAATGAAACACGTTAAGTTGAAACTTTTATTCGTTTTCTTTTCCCAACCAATGCCCCATTAACTACATAGTCGATAAAATGAACAGAATAAACATGAGAAAACATGAACTATATTTCAATTGTGATTAAAAGGTAATTAACCGGAGACATTTCAAAAACAAAATACACATTGTACACAAGGCATTTACCAGTGCAACCCACACATTGCTGATAACAGCCATGGTGTCCTACTTATGGAAACCAGTCCAGAGGTTTCCTGTGTCGTTGCATCATCCACTCTATTGAGCGATCCTTCCCTTCTTACAGACAATCTTCAGAGATAACAGGTTCATTTGTTGAGATTATATCAACCCTGCAGCTGAGCAATACATTACTGAGGAAACCTTCCAAATGTATGGTGGCAAAGATGTAAATGCCTAGTCACTTTGTAAAGTGGCGTCAAAAAGAAGCCAAATAAATATTACAACAGAAATGGAGAACACAGGAGGCCACTGGTAAAAGTAGTTGGTTGCAGAGGTCCATCATATTGGTACAGATGCCAGGAAGCCCTCCAAACACACCTGCTGAAAGGAGAACATGGCTGCCACTGGCAGAAGCTTGAGGCAGCTTGTGCACAAACAGGAGATATGGCACAGCAGCTACAAGTCCAACAGACCCACTGAGACAAGGTCTATGTGAACCTCTGGAGACAAGGTTTTACAAGAATCAGATGGGGAGGGTGGGGGGATGGGGAGCTTGCAGCAATAAAATGGGAAACGGGTATTCCACAAATAATCAAGTCTGGCTCAGGAAACATCTGGGGAGATGAAGAGAGGAGAAATGACAAGCGTTAAAAGGCAAGTATAGGGTAATGTTGAGAAGCACTGTTGTATTTGACAAGGATTACCTCTGGCAGTATGCATATATTTCAGCAGAGTGCCATGTTAATACGTGCGTACCCCGCCTTTAGCTATGAAATGGCTACATGAATATTTGTAAAAGTAATGATCCCAGAGGGCGGATCACACATTTCAGACGAAGGCAAGATATCTACTAAGAGAGGTCTGACACTTACAGCTAGCAGGTTGTTCTCCAAATCGACGCATGAGCTGATCATGGGTGAACTTGACAAAGGCATCATATTGCTCTGCAAAGAAACATGTATTTTTTTTATTTTAAGGAAATTAGATACCGGAAATGTATTGTGTTTTGACACAAGATTAGATTTGAGACTCACCGGCAAGTTTGGTTGTCAAAATGTCGTCGTACTCTTCCCTTATTTTCTCCTCGCGCTCTTTCAGTAGGCGTTCGCAAATCATTCCTACCTGCCTCAAGGTGAACAAGGGCTGCTCTTTCCTGGTTGGAGAATAGGAACCTGAAGAAGAACCTGCAATAACAACTACAGTCACTTAACAACACCACCACCTGCAGAATCAGTTTGACAGCACTACACACAGCCAATAAGAATGGGTTTATTGGTAAATTGGCATACGGAACACATAATTTAGTGTCTTAAGCACATGGAAAGTATGCATTATTAGGAGGTTAACGTATTTACTTGTAACAACTGATATGTCATCATGTAGTACTGTGCCAGGAATGCATGCGTACCTGGCAGAGTGGATCCACTTGGAAGAGAGTTCTGAGGCTGAGCATCCAGAGGACAACAACCATCTGTCTGCTGGAAGCTGGTTTCTAAGTGTCTTCGCTTCTGCATTCGCTTGTATTCTTGCTTGATATTGTGAAGGATTTGCTCTGAAAGATTGAGAGAAATTGAGAAGATGTCAATGGAATGCAAATAATTCCCTAACAATGATTGAACAATAGACGTTCCTGAATGTGACAAACGCTGGACCGTGAACGTGACCCGTGTTGGGATATTAGCGTTCCCTTTAATCAACCTATGTTCACTTTCGATATCTCCAAGGTACAAAATGTTTTTCAAGGACTACTTCAGTGTAACTGAAGCAGACTCCCTGCTTAGCTGAAGTAGCAAACCCCCCAACCCCACCCGATGGTTCCGCTTCAGTCATTTGAGACAGCTACAGGGAGTGCCATTCCAATGCAAGTTGGTCGCTTGAGTCACAGCTAACATTCAATCACTAAGACACTTTATACAACCTTCTAGCTATTAGGTTTAGTTGCCTGTTTATCTACCAACCTTACTTCTTCATTAGGTTTATTATATTCACGTGAGTACGCTACGTAGCTCAAGCTTTAACAAAACAATATCAGCTACTATCATGACGTGAGACAATGCTGATTGTAACAAAGTGCAACGCCACCACCGCTTAGGACACAAAGCAACGTTGCTAGATGTTCGAGCAGAATGTTATATTACTTACCGGCTGTTAGTCTAGATGACACTTCTCCAAATGGTGACGGTTCCATACGCAGATATTTTTGTGGTGATGAAGTAGAGGCGGCTGTAGACATTGGGGCGCATCGCCTTCTTTTAGGGGACGCCGGACTCATCAATGGATCGAAATCCATAGTCCTTTTTAAGGTAGCCCCACAAGCCATTCCTCTAATAACCAAATATCGGTCTGAAAATTAGATAAAGCTGTAGCTAGTTCTTTGTACAACCAGAACTGTCCCTGTGATCGGGGCCCTCCAATGGCTTTCTTTTCACAGACTATTCTCACGGGAAGATTTTTGGTCGGAAGTAAATGGCTTCGTTCTTTGCCTCTTAAGACTTCTTATCATTCAAAATAACGTCGATACGAACAATTAATGTTCAGTGTTCTTCTCTAAACGGGTCCGGATGTTTTAAATATCTTACAAAGTCCGATGACAGCGGATTTCACAATGGTACACACCGTCAGCGTCGTCTACACTTCTTTATTCTTTCTTTTTGGGAACCAACATGGCGTCAAAACAACGCAAACCCACTCTCAAGAGCCAATGAGCATGCGCGAAATTATTGATCCCAACGGTACTTGTAGTCTTTTTTTAGTGGTCGTTTCAACTAACTTTTAGCAAAGGCTGACTGTTTTGCACTACAATACCCAGATAAACAAGATTGACAAAAACCACCCTCTCAATTTAAATGTCCAATTTAAAAAATAATTACCGGATTTTGAAAAAAGCCATTTGGTTTCAATCAGAGCGATATAAAAACACAGTTGCGACACTTCCACTCTTCTTTTTGAACGCGGTAGTAAATTGTGTCAGATCATGGATGTGTCAGATGCGACAAACGGTTCCAAACATTGTACATTGCCACCGTTTAACCCCATTAATTTCTAGTGTTTCCGAAGCACGTTTGCGAGTAAATTGGTCAACAACCAAAAAAAATCTGTAGGAGAGACCTCTAATTAGTTGATCTTAGAAGTATTTTGTTTAGACAACTTTAGTTTAAGTTTATCGTAATCTTGTTAGATTCCGTTAGATGCAGTTAGACCTGTCCTAGACTGTGTAAGTCTAGTATTTAACGTAAGCAACCCTTTTGGAGTAGATGGCTAGATAACGTGTAGTCATTATACATGTCTATGCCGTGTAGTTGTCATAATCAAAAGTTGGTTTATAGTCTGTCAACATTCAAAGTTAGACTTCTCTTAGTACGTCTGATTAAAGCTAGTAACAATTAATCGTCTTGCTAGCTCTTGACGCTCATCAGGAATTTCAGGGTCGCAGGGACTATGTCGTTCTCCTAGCTAGCAAGGTTACTTGGTTAAGAGTACTTTATTGCATTAATCAAAAGGATGAATGACATTGTGATAAGACAAGTGTGGATGATGACAGTAAAATGAGAGCATTACAGCAGGAAGATGAGTTTAATGGTTTTTGGTTTGTGTATGAGCGATGTGGAGAGATGTGGCTGGTGGAGCAATGGAGAGCCTGGTGGAGCTTGCTATTGGTTGTATAGTAATAGTATAATAGTATTGGGGTGGAAGAACATGCGTGTGGAAACAAACTTGACCCTCTCACTGGTTGCAATGTATATTATGTTCTATTTACCAAACTCATTTCTTGTCTTAAATTGAGCAGTTGTTGGTGTGATTGTGATCTAGATTCGATTCAACTTGCATCTAGTAGCCTTAAACCCCCACCCGCTACCTACGCTACGGTCTTCTTCTGACAACCGTTTAATAGTCCTACCCCTCATGAGCACCTGGTCCAAAAACAAGCTCTTCCTCCATAGACATGTCTTCCTCTGTCTGGCCCCTCAATGGTGGAATCAACTACCCACCTCCATCTGAGACACTGTATTCCCTCCTTCAACAAAAGGCTCAAGACGCACTTGTTCCAGGAGTACAATGGTAATTAGGATTGACTGCTGGACTAAATGTTAGTTTTTTCCCCCAGAACCATAATGACTCATATTCCCAATTTGGAATTTTTGCACTCGCAGAGAGGTATATTGTCATTGTTGCTTGCTTTCCTACAGGTCGGTATTGCCCGTTCGAGATGCATGGCATGTATTTGTAACTTGTTTGGCTGAATGCTCTTATGGCTCTCATCTTTGGCACTAGTTTAGTTTCACACTATGTATGTTTCATAATCTGTCAACCCGCAAAGTTTGGGGACGAACACGTTGTCATGATCAGTGATCGATGCTATTTTGTAAAGCTCTCTCTTGGAAGTCGCTTTGGATAAAGGCGTCTGCTAAATGAATTAATTTAAGTACTATAGTACAGATATGTGCCGTCATTGTATGAATTAAAAGAAAGGTCTTAAGGGATATCCATTGTTTCAAACAGTTCATAGATTGGTTCAATCAGAAAGAGTGTGATTTGTGTGAAAACATACAAACCAGAAACGCACTCACATATGTAGCATGTCAGAAATAACTCGTCCATGTGTAAAACAATAGTAAAATAAGAATAAAAACATCCCAATAATTATTTGGGGGGGGGCTGAAGAACATTTTAGGGGGGCTTCAGCCCCTCTAAAACAGGGCTTAACGACGCCCCTGACCTACAGGTTAACCAGATTTCTCAGAAAAGTTTTCCAGACCGACAGATGCTGAGATAAGGAAGACACTAAGCTAATCTTTAAGGTAGGGAATAACTTTCAGGGTTTGCACACCATGGTGGTATGAGGGCAAGGGGGGTCAGCCCTATGTTCCTACAGCCCGTTGGTCCCACAGCCCATTGGTCCTACATTACTAAGATTTTTTCCCCTTAAAAATTAGGCCCATTGGTCCCACGGCCCATTGAACCTAAATAAAGGTAAGAAGAAAGGTATGTGCTAAATTTAAGTGCCAAAACAAAACAACATTTATACAAACCAAATCTATTTATTTTTCTACATTGACATTACAATGAATTTCAATGAGACATAAATGTGCGGTTACACTGTGATTAATTGTGAGTTAACTATTGCCTTTATTCAATGAATCGTGATAAAATATTTTAATTGATTGACAGCACTAAAAAATATAGAATACTCCGTGTCTTGTATTTCATGGGGCACGTGAATAAGGGAGCAGACAAATTTGTGTTGCAATCACACACACACACACACACATTCAACCAAGAAGTAGGATATTCATACTTTTATCAGAGAGACCAACAGAGATGGCTGCTGTTTATGGGCAGTTGATCACTGGAAACTGCGAAGGAAAGGTGTTGGTAGTGCAGAACTTTCGTTTTCACAGACACGAGACGAGGGGCGACAAGATTCATTGGCGTTGCTGGCGCAAAGACGGCAGGGCGAAGGTATATACACACCTGCTTAATGAGGAGGATCAAGACATCCCTGTCATTGGGTTCTGTGAGGAGAACCATCTCCATCCCCATGAGCAAACAATGGTCAGCAGAGCTCAGTTCCAACAGCAGGCTGGGACAAATGGGCTGTGGGTTTTACTTACATATAAGTGAGGCAGCTGTCCCAGTTCTCCTGACTTGGACATGGGCTGGTCCATATGGGGTCCACCAAACCTGTCCATCAGATTCAGATTAATTTAGCAGCGTCATGGCGATGGAGTAGGGAAGTGGACAGCTGATGTGAGTCAGATGTGGTGTTGTGCACACTTAAGTCTAGGTCATGCTTCTGTGTCCCGACCTACACCGTGGATGTGACGCCCTTGTTGAGCATTCATAGTTCTGCGTTGAGGGTCGGCGTTACTCAGCAATTCACCGCCAGGGGGGGTGTGGCTATGTGGTTTCAGGGGTTACAGCCGAATCCTTGCTTTTTCTTCCGGTCACAGTAAACAACAGTAAACAATGGCGACCGAGGTGGACCAGCTGTATTTGGAGTTGGAGCTCATCAATATTGAAGAGCAAATGCTTATATTGCAAATGTTGAAGTGCAGGCAACAGAGAAGACGTTTGCAGAGGTGGTCTGTATGACCACTAAACCAGTCGAGGCTGGGAACCATAGACATGTCTATGCTGGGAACGGCAATAACTTAAAAAATGGCGGTGTAGGAAAAAGCAACTGCCGGAAATTACGTTCTGAGCGGACCAATCACAGCGCTTGTGAGCCGCGTCAACGCGACGCGTAGTTAGGATTTTTTGGGCGGTGCAAGTCAGGCTACGGTGTAGGGGTTTGCGTAGATTGCGTAGCTACGCGGAAGACGTGACGCGGAAGCATGAACTAGGCTTTACACCATAGCCTTCTTCAGCTCCAGATCTTTCTTCTTGGTCCTCAGCTCCTGAACACACACTCAAGGTCAAGACTGAAAGCGCCAACACTGTCGTCATAATGTCAATGAGAAAGACAAGGAATAAAATATGGCATTTTACTATACCTGGATAGTGGTGAGGTACACTTCAGTTGAACTTTGCAGATAGTTAATAATCATCAATTTCTACAAATAAAACAGACAGATCCTACCTCATGCATGTCCTGACTGTTCTTGTCAAAGAAGGCTAGGTATTCCTTCTCCAGTTGTGGCTGAGAGTCAAACCCCAAGCAGTCAATCATTTGTATTTTTCATATTCAAACATATAAAATAAATGTGTGTGTGTGTTTGTGTGTGTATGTCTGTGTGTGCGAAAAGTTGATGACTTTTGAAACATTGAAAGAGTTCAACTCTGCTTCTCTTGGTTCTGTAAGAACAGAAAAAAGAAAAAGATTGGAGTCAGTTTTGTTGTAGATTGACGTCGATGGAGGCAAAAGCACGTCTTATGTGCTCCTGAACTTTTACACACCCACCAGCTTTATGATGTTGTTATCCTGGGTGCTGATGGTGTCTTCCCTCTCTGCGTAGGCTCGGTGGGCATCTTCCAGCCCTTCTCCTCTTATTCAGAGCAACTTACAGCAAGTGCAGGGACATTCCCCCGCGGTAAGGAGGGTGTAGTGCTTTGCCCATGAAGTGCTTTGCCCAAGAACACAACATAATGTTGGCACGGTGAGGATTCAAAACCTTCTGATAACTAGCCTGATTCCCTGACTACCACTCCCCTGTCTTGTGAAATGAGGTTCATGCCTCATGAGTGTGTGTGTGTGTTATGGTTCGTACCTCTTGATCTGGCAGTTGATGGCCATTTCGTCTCTGTGGAGAGCTAACCTATGCCGCTTTAAGTTTTGCATTATTTTCAGCCTCAAGAAATAGAGGCGATCATCATCAGAGTCACAACTACTCTCACCCTGCGGGTCCTCAGGATTCCTGCAGACATCAACAGATCCCAACACATATCAATTTCACAGGTCATAGAGACCACACCACTTCTGTAAATCTCACCCAAGCCTGTAACTGGCCAACACTCCACCATTCCAATTGTATTTATTTATTTGGCCTACATACACTGTTGCAATGTGTTGGATGAAGAGACTTTTAAGAATATGCTGTGTGTGTGGTAGGTGTTTTTGAGTAAAATCTTACAGGTCTACATCCTGACCTTCATCCATCTTTAAAACACTGCAATATCTTCCGTTTGACTGTTAGTTATATTTGTTGTTTATGGTTTGGTGTCTCCTCTTCAAATGTCTCTTAGTAAAGGACTCACCTGCAGGAACTTCCATATATAACTTGCTGCGATTATGATGTCACAGTGTGAAAGTTGTATCTTAAGTCAGAGTGAAGCAGCTCCCTTTTAAGTTAATTTAATAATATAATATAATAAACTATATTCTCAAGGCTGACCGCGGATGAAATTGCGTGAAAAAAAAAGATTTGTCAGCTTTAATGAGCAGTATAGAATAAAAGAGACAAACAAGCTACAGTAGTTGCCTGCTCACTAATGCACACTGAAACTAGCCCAGGGTTGACAACCTTCTCTACCAAAAGAGCAATTTTATATAATGCATACATACATATTTAATTAAATAACTACAAAAATGCGTTATACTTTGTTTTTGGTTATGCCTGTTACTATAAAGAGCAACAATTAACTAACTGCCACAGAACTAGCAGCAGTGGTTAGTAACACTTTGTTAAAGTTCCGAAGCCGCTCTTTTGCATGTCCAGCCTTGTACTTTTCAGCAAAAGCTGCGAGTTTATTCTGGAAATGTCTTTTAGCGTTATTTTACGTTGTTTTACAATTTCTCGTCACATATCAATCATAGCGTAGCCACTTGTAAGTCAGCATCGTTGACAGTGAAAGCAAATGCATTTGTCCGTGCGGAATTAAACTTAAGTGTTTTTGGGGGGGATTTATCCATGGTTTGCTACCGGTCGAACATCTCCACCGGCAATCGAGAAAGACAGCAGGGAGCCACTGCAGAGCCGCAGGTTGCCGACCCCTGGCCAATGGCGTCTAGGCATCTTGTCATTGTAAGCAAGCGACTTCTTAACGATCTTGTTCACTCTTAATACATTTGTAGTCTACATCTGTTGCACATAATTTATACCTGATTGCCTGCTTTCTTTCTTGATCTGGAACAATTATGATTCTTTGTTCATCGTCAAATCGATCGAGATGACTTAATTGTTACATAATATGCAGCGTGTTTAATTTACACTGCAATGATAACTATCTTAATAAAATGACAGCTACATCAACTGAATTCTTAGACTACGTATAGGTTTAGCTGGTCCAGAAAGTATGCTTGAGAATGACTAGGATCACCACTACTCATGTAGTGACAAAACACATATCTTTTAGTCTTTCTGTTGAATAGGCTCTAGATGAGCAAATGTGTCATTATTTAGGATATTCTTAAAATATGAATTAATTGCTAGTGTATGTAATTGTAAGATATGTCACAGTCTTTTGTTTTTAGTTGTGGCTTATATGCAGTATTCTTTTCCAAAGTCATTAAATCCACAGAATAAACCAGATGTTACTTTATTAGAAGCTTGGGAACAGTACATTGCGATACAGAAACACGTTTCATGTCATGTTTTTTTCCCCACAAAGTTCTTAGAGGCCACCACAGTACAGAAGCCACTTGACAGATGATTTGATCTTTAACACTCAACTACAAAAGGCAGCAAAGCGCACTGGTTAACAGCTGTCTGAATAGTTTTAACATCGATAAATGTCTAGAACAATTGTGCTAAAATGAGTGATCTTTCTTAGTCCTATATATTGTAATTGAAAATGCCATTTTCATCAACACGTTTCTAAGAGGATAAGGTTTCCAACAGTCAGGATGTCCATTCTACCTTCCATTCTAAACAAGTTTGTCATTAGAACAGAAACTAATGTTCTCTTAGCCCTCTCTAGGGTACCCCATATTCTGAAATGGTCACAAAAAATTACTGTAATACTGTAACATTGTAATAAAATGTGAAGGTTGATAAAATGTTTAATTAAGTCACAAGGTATCACAAATATACTGAATTCAATAAAATCCACTTCATGATGAAAGCAAATTGAAACTATCACATTTATTACAGGGGCAGTGTGGCCAGCACACTGCAGTTTTATACTCACAGTTCTACAGAGTTCAAGTGGTAGCCTGTTATAATGGCTCTGAAAAAGAACTATTTAGGTTTGAAGTAGGTAGAATGTTTTTTTTTTTAACTGTACAACTGTTTGTTAGACATACATTTTATTAACAAAGCACTGTAGTAACACACTGCAATAAACAAGAGACATAAGATGCAGTAAGATCTTGTTGTGCTCTATCAGCTCAATTTACATATCGTTTTTTATAGTAAGCACAATGTAATAGGCAATGGTTCTGTTTTAGGTTCATGTTGAGAAAGTTCCCATTTTGATTTCTGTGATTCTCTTTAACTTTCACAAACACCTTTAATGCAATTTTTGTAATGTGCCAACAAGTTAAAGAAAACAAAATATTTCATTAAATGCATCCATCTATACAAGTCTCAAAGTAAACCACAAAAGTATTTTATTTATCATTTTTATGTTCCGTGAATCTTTACACAACACATTTAATATATATATATATAGCCAGGAAAAAAAGCTATTCTCAATTATTATTATTTGTTTGTGCCAAGTTTGTAGGTGCTTTTGTTTTGACCTGGCCTTTGCTCAGTTCCATGTTCACCTCTTTGGCCCTTACAAGTACAACAACTTCTCTGTGTCCATGTTTTGACAGACTGGCACCAGTCTAAGAAACACTGATTAAGACGACACAAACTACTATTTACTATTCAAAAAGTTCTCTAGCCCCTTATCCCAATTATGGAGATATTGTTTCAGAACCTGAATTCACAGTACAAAAATAAAATAATTCTTCATAAATTCACAATTAATATTTACAGGTTGTAGATGGTAGGCTTACACATTAGTTGCAACACATTATTGTCCTGTTTCCCAGACTCAGACTTGCAAAACTTTCTTTATTGAAGATCCTTCATTTTAAGGAAAATAAATTATACTTAGCGCTCAATCTGTGTCTGAGATATTGACATTTTGAGTCATCAATTCTCTGTCATAGAATCAAAACAGTTTGGCACTTCGGCACTGAACACAATGTACTGGCACATCATAATCATAAAATAATGTATAAATGAAAACCAGATCTAAATCAGTATCCCAACAGTGAATGTTCCTCTGGTTAAAACTCTTGTTATCATTATCATCGATAACAAGAGCTTGATAATGCCATGATTGTGTGACAACAATTGACAATTCGTTTAAACAATATATTACTGGGGCCATAACCAATTAGACAGCTTCTGCAGAAGTCTCCGTTGACACAGACATTGTCACTTTGGCTATTTTCACAGTGGTCTTCACACAGCTTTCTGCAGCTCTGTTGGCTGTGATGTGTGCATTCCGGTTCTGACAGTCAGACTCCAAGCTATTGTCCAGCTGTTGGGAGCTGCTTCTACACGCTTGGCAAGAACTGAGGAAGGCGTGCCTGAGGTCCTTGCTCCTTAGGGCATAAATGATTGGGTTGACGGTAGAGTTGAGCAGGCAGAGCATGCTGCAGAAGGCAAATACAGTCTTGATGTCATCGTCCATGCTCCAGAAGAGGTCATAGACCATGATGGCCAGCACAGGTCCCCAGCAGATTACCAGGACTACCAGAATGAGCACTAGAGTCTTGGCCAGGCGGATATCCATGCGGGTCTGCTCGGGCCTGGCAGTCTGCACCTTGGTCCCATCCGCTGAGTAAACCACCAGGCTCTTCTGGGAAGTACGGCTCAGCATGCGTACGGCATGGTGGTGGGCCTTCCACAGGATGTACATGTAGGCATAGATGATAAACAGGACCAGCACGCTCGTCACCCCGATCCAGAACATCAGGTATGTCTTATCGATCAGCGGGAAGAGATCTGAGCAGATTGAGTTGAGCTGCTTACAGTTCCAACCCAGCAGGGGGAGCACTGCTATCACGATAGATATAGTCCACATCACGCAGAAGGCAATGACTGCCTTGGTCCGTGTCACGATGCGCCTGTAGGCCAGTGGCCTGTGAATGGAGATGTAGCGGTCGATCGCGGTAAGGAACAGGCTGCCCACCGAGGCAGTGAATGAGGCGGTGACCCCGCCCAGCTTGAAGAGAAAAACATTGGGACTGTCCTTCCTGTGGAACACATGGAAGTCCAGGAAACTGTAGACGAAGATGACGCTGCCCAGCAGGTCGGCCACAGCCAGGCTACCAATGAAGTGGTAGGAGGGCCGGCAGCGTAAAGTGCGAGACTGCAGGATCACACACAACACAACCAGGTTCTCCAACACGGTGAAGGTGCCTAGTGTCAGGGACATCATGGCCACAGCCAGCTGCTGGCTAGGCGTCAGGATCATGAAACACTCCATGTCCATGAAGTTCTCCCCGCACTGAATGCCGCCCCCTTCGCTCCTGTTAGCGAACAAGTCTGTGGCATTGGTGGGAAAGAACGGGAGCCCTCTGATGAGCTCTTCATCTGCAGGCACTTTGTCTGGGAACGAGTTACTGCGAAACGCCGAAAGAGGCTTCTGCAACGTGAGCCCACTCTTGGTGAAATCAGCATTGATGATGGGATCGTCGTAGCTAGCGTCGTTGGAACCCAAAAACTGGAGCCCTGAGGTGATTGTCCGGAAGGTGGTGTCTGCCACACCGTCCAACACAGACTTCATGGCTGCGTAGAAGATGAACACTCTAAGATGATTCCTCAGCCTCCTAAAAAATGGTAACAGAAATGTTTGCAGGTGGTTTTGAAGCCATGGCGTTGAATAAGTGAGGACCCAGAAGATGCATCTGTTTCGAAGAAAGCAAACAATTAAGATGAGATATAAATAAGATATGTTTACCATGATTGTGAAATAAACATGAATAAATATAAACACTCAAATAGGTAATTATATCATTTTTGGTTTATTACATTTTTGGGTAGATACCCAATGGGTAATTTATGTATCCAGTCTCCCCCTGTTATTATAGCTATGTGCCACAGGATGGTGTTGTGTGGGAGAATAAACTCTGTAACAATGATGGCCATGCCACTAATGAGGATAACACAAGCATACAAATATTATGTCAAAAAACATATTTCTGTATTTTGTTAAGATAAAAAATGTTAAAGAGTGGGTAGTCCAAAATCGATAGCAGCCTGAGATTAAACATTATTCTACAAATTAAAAAATATTTTCAATTGTTTTGAAATATTTTACTATATTTATTGTTTAATTTAGCCGTTTTTTATAAATTACAATTCTATAATAATGATTCCGATTGTGTTATTATTTAAAATTACCTGTTGTATATATTTACCAGTAAATCATCTAAAATCTTGATGTGAGAATAGGAAATATTGATAATAAAGCGCAGTTTAAGTTGTTTTGTCAGTTTGTGGCAGGCTGCTGCGTCGCCAATAGATATAAATTGAATAGTAAATTACGTGTCATTAAAAAGTAATACAATGTGGCTAAATGGAAGGATTCAACATGGTAATCAAAATTCATGCGAAATATACATTTTGTCAGATACAATACATAAAATGTTCCCGGACAAGTCACATGAAAATGTTAGAAGTTAAGCATACATATAGTCTAAACTGCTCAAAACAAAATAAACAAATTATACAATTTACCTTTACATTATTCGAGCAGGTACGGAGAATCGATTGTATCCAAACAAAAATCCAATCTTGGAGCTCACACCTAAATAAGTAATTCTCAAAAAGGTGAAACCAACAACCACGTTGTAAAATCGCGTTTTCTAAAATAATAACCTTTTACTGATAGTTTGTTATATACGTTTCAGCTTTTTCAGTTCTCTGTTTCTTGACCCTTTTTGATGGGCACCTTTCGATATCAGACTGCTGCCGATGTCTGAGGTCTCTCTGAATGTGTAGACTTATGAAGCATCGTTTTTGCGCGCTCGTCACGTGCTCCGGAACCCAGCTACATATTTTCACGGACAAACCAAAGAAGCAATCAGAACAGGGAGTGCAGACACTGAGCAAAAAATCCCAAAGCGCAATTATTCCTAATGCGCAATTGAAGACAACGGTTTTATCACAGAAGCACGTTCTGCTCAATACTACTTTTGCAGGTTTACAGACTCACTGTAGACCTCTAAAGAAATGTAAAAATGTTATAGGCTATATACTATATTTCAATCGATGTCTATCCACCAATCTCACACAATATAGTAGGGGAGACCAGGGACAATTGTAACACTTTTTGCATTTTTCAGAATGAATAAAAGTCATATTCAATGGAATAGGCAATCTAATATATTATGAACTTCAACGTGTTAACTACTTAAACAATGTATGTAAGTGATTTTATGAAATACATATAGGTTGCAAAATTGATGTAAACACTGTCACACCCCTGTTACAGCTGTTACAGTATACAGGAACAGTTGTAACATGACAAGGACAGTAAAGCATACCAAAAATAATATAGGGGAGACCAGGGAGTGTTGTAACACGTAACACTGTCAGTTTGGCCAATTAGAAGAGAGCTACAGTGACATAGACTCACATTTCCATTTCAAGCTCACATGAAAAGTGGCATGTCTCTGTTAGCAAAAACTGATTTTTAGGTAAGAAAGCATTTTTTTCAATCCACATTGTTTTTTGTCTAGTGATAATTCTATTGTAGATGCAAAGTTGCAATTTATATCACCTAAAGTAACCGTTTATCTAGTTTAATTTGATGCTCAGTATTCATGCTAACTTCAAACCCACATACCTTAAACAGTTAGCTATGTAATGACTGGTTGTTGTGGGGATAGTTGTAACAGGAGGAACTCTTGACAGAGTATTTAACAGAAACAGCTGATCTGTCCTATGGGTTAACCCCTTGAGAGGTAATAATTAGATATGCATAATAAAAAAAGTAATTTTTAATTATTATACCTGTTGTTAGGTAGAGGTCGAGAATTTATTTACAGCTATCCAAAAAAATTGTTGTGGCTTACTTGTTGCCCCAAGATGTCATACATCATTCATGGGGATAACATGTTTACTGATCACTTGCTTTTAGGTCAGGAAGTTTGCATACCAGTTGGCACAGAACAATAACTAGATTTTATAGTGTGGATCTTATTTTAGCAAATTGCCTCTAATTGTTACATCCATCCCCAGCTGGTGTTACATCTCACCCCAGTTGTGGGGTAGATTGTAATAACGGAACTCTTTGTATTTGACACTAACTCACATAATCTGTGATTGTTTAAAAGATGTCAAAGTGAGTTATATTTGTAGAAAACAGTTATGGGTAGTATATATCAAAGTCTGAGAGACCCAGCACAAACAACCACTGAGTTACAGACGCTCAAACAAAATGTGTTACTTTAATCCCCGGTCTCCCCTACTATTGATCATTTTAATCACAGGGAGTCAGGTATCTTAGCAATTAAGGCTTTGTGCTCATGATTGGAAGGTTGTGAGGGTTGTCGATTTCTGGCTGTGGCTATATGATGTTGTGTCCTTGGGCCCAGGGGGAACGTCCCTGTACTTTCTGTAAGCCACTCTGGACAAGGGTGTCTACTAAATGTAAATGTAATCTGTCAAGTTCCCAAAATAAGATTTTGTATAATTTACATTATTATCACTGTAAACTTTTGTGTGTCCAGTACCCTACTTTGGGAAGGAATTTGTATCCCTCTGACACCAACCTCCGCCTCTTCCTATGAAAATGATAAAGGGTCACATGACAAATGTCACAGGATTTGGTCACTGCTCTGACTGATCTGCCTTGTTTAACTTCATCTGAGGCCCTCTCCAGCATAGCAAGGGCCTGTCCCTTCGTCTTTCTAATATTTGAAATGCTAACACAAACGTGTTTCCGCTGGCTATATGCATGCAATAGATTAACCCTAATAGACCCTAAATGAATGCTAAATGTACCCTAAAAAAAAAATGAAAACCCTACAATTAAACCATTCATTCATTCAATGAATGAATGAATGAATGAAACCCCTAAATGAATAAATACAATAATAATGTTTTATAAGTATATAAGTAAAAACATATAAATTGTAGAACTTTGTTTTGGGATGCTTGTAACACTTTGTTACAACCTTCCCTGTTGTCAGCTACTCTAAGCTAACCTGATTGCAGTTTTTTATATTTTAATCTATTCTGTTTTTAGCTACTAAAATAGTGACGAAAAAAATATGTTTGGATTCCTAGACATTTGATATTGAGACACTATCTGTAAAAACATTGGCTGAAAAAATTTAATCTTTACCTAAAAGAAACATATTTTTTCTCTGCCAGTTAGAAATTCATTTTAATTTTTGAAAGCGCAAAGATAATGTTATTGATAATGTGCAGAGTGTGTGTCATTGCTGTAGCTTGTTTCTGATTTGAGGAAACTAAGGTGTTACAACCGCCCCTTGTTACAACTGTCCCTGGTCTCCCCTACTTGTTTAGTTATAGTAGCCTACTTAAATCTCAACCGAATTGTAACCTACGGAATGGCCCTCTGCTCACTCAATATATGGCTTGGCACACTGTACTACAGTTATACTAGCGACATGCTAAAGGCATGATAACTGCTGAAATGACAAGTGGCTCTTAGACCAATCGTTGTCCTTAGGAGAGAAGAATCTTTATTGAGGGTTAGACAGGTAAAAGAGCAAAGGATAATCCTTGTTGATGGCTCAACCTTCCCATTTTACAACCTTAGAAAACATTTAGCTTCTTGGCTTCTGACAATCAGGAGATTTGTGTTTTAGTGCCGAGCAGACGTGTCAGTACACCCAACAAAAAGTGCAAAAAAGAGAACATGTTCTGATGGCACAGGATTGATGCTCTAGACTTGTCCTTGAGCATTAGGTAATAACACAAAAACTCCATGCCTCTCTAGACAGGCAGGACTACCGATTAGTTACAGATGGAGCAGCGTAAAAGAACAGTTGTCTGCCCATCCAGAGAGCTGAAGTGTGATTGTAGCCATTTGATCCAAATACTCCATAGCCTAGGGTTGATAGGTTTCCTATTAACTCTGTGAAACCATGCTTTAAAACGCGGCTGCCCCACCCCTTCTAGAAGCAGGCCTAGATGCTCTCAACAACTCTAAATGTTTTTTTAATAGGCCGTGGGTGGCGCGTCACTGAGAGGCTGCAATTGACAGCACTGAAAAAACTAGATGAGTAATGTGTTTTACTATTTTTTTTTAACTTTAACCCATCAGCTGCTGTTGAGTTTTCCATCCATGTATAAGTAGATGAATATAAAAAGATGGAGCCGTCAAACTCCATTAATAAGACAGAAATAAAACAAATTGGCAATGTGTTACAATCAAAATGCATTGACAATAAAGTCTAATATTATTTTTTCTTTCTTATCGAAATGACATGTTACAGCGCTCAGAATGCAGAAAATCTGTCCATCTTTGCCTTTATATATAACAGGACTGGGGATAATATTCCAGATACACAGCAACTTTTTCTCTGCACTGACTTGATATGCCAAGCAGATGGACCATGATGATGGACAGGAACAGGATGACAACACCATCATGATGTCATCTTGTTATCTAAAACAACATCTCCTGTGGTTGTTCAGAGGAGCAGCCAGGTCTCTGTAAAGGTACCAGTCTCCTCCACTCCCCCACAGCTGGTTTCTTACCTTTGCAGCCCCCCACTCACACCTTTCCTAGGCAGAGAGAGGGAGGAGGACAAGAAGGAGGGGGAGGAGGAGGAAAAAGAGGAGTGGAACTAGGGGAGGAGAGAGCAGCAGCATTTAACGTATTCCACCGCTTCCCAGTTCTTCTAATGCATCAGAGAGCCCCTCATCAATCTTCCAGCCTAGGTGGGTTTGACTCAGTGGATCTGTCTAGGGTGCTTACATAACCCCAAACCTTGTTTCCTCTCTGATGGGAGAAATCATGTTAGCTTTCAACCTGAGCCCCAAGATCTGCTGTGTTGATGATCTTCATCCTTGGTAGTAACCAGAGGGAACTGACATCTATGATTAAACTACCCATTACCTGTAGTCTTCCATTGTCTCTGAACAATGTATGCAATCACTATGGCATTCAAAGATGTATTATTTTTCTGATTTATTTGACAAGGTGTTGAAATATAAAATTGTATGATTCTATTTTTATTTCTTTGGACTATCGCAAGTGCATTAAAAAAAGCCTCTTTCTTGTATTCTGAAGAGAATTCAGAGAAAACCATAGAGGGACAAATGAGTGCAGCCATAAATAGCCATCTAGAGAGCCATCCGTTTACAGTTCTACAGCTCAAGATCCATGTTTAGTTCATGACAAATTACAGTTTTCTTAAACCCTGTGATTAATCCACCAACCTTTTGTTGCCTCCCAGAATAACTCAGTTAAACTCTTCCGACCCTTGATGCGTAACAATGTCAAAATCAACAAAACACATCTTTGATAAAGGACGCAAAAATAGATTATTCTTAATCATCCTTAGGCCCTGACACTATAAATACTGTATCTTATAGCCCACATTGAGTAACGTTTACATAATACAATTCCATAATAAATAACTTTATGCACACAGCATATGCTTGGTTGTCTCCCCCCAAAATGAGCACTGAACCCCTTTCATGTGTTGTGATCAAAATGAAAGCTGGTTGTGTTTTTTTTCTCCTCCATTGACTGTATTTAAAGACAACATCCTGCAGTGGAACACATCCCAGCTTGGAGCTGAAGGTGTTTCATCATGTTGTAGATGTGAAATACTGCCGCTGATGCATAGTATATAACAGTATAAATTAATCTGGCAGGTCTGTCTACACGTGAATGGAATGCAATAAACTCATGTTTCCTCAGATTAAGACACACATATTCAGAGCATGCTAACAGCTGACATTGCATATCTAAACCAGTGAGTCGTCAGTCACACTCATAAATGTGTTAATATTTGCGCCCGACTAAACGGTGAGGAGCGAAACGAATCAATAAATTGCTTTTCCATGTGCAAGAAATGAATGGTTATCAAATTAACCTCAGACAACACACAAAGACAAAAAGGAAAAAAATATCTCTTTATTTTAGCTAAGTGAACTGAACCATCAGGCGACCATAATAATGGACAAACTGTCTATGAATCTATGATTCGGTTCATCAGTATCTCATCATCTCCTCCACTGGACGCACTGGAGCCAACAAAGCATTAGAAAAGCTTTGGCTTTGCCATATGGCAGCTTGACAGCTACTCAGTAGAGGACCATGTGAGTAATGGTGGAGGTGTGGGAGACGTGAGCGGCGGTGGAGTCCAGTTCATAGTGGCCCCTGACAGAAGTCACAGGGGCCCATCCGTTCCCTGCCTTCCAGAACACAGCACACTCACCACATCAACGCCCGAACAGCATGGCAGAGCCACAGCCAGGACAGGACCCAGTAGACTAAGGCAACATCCCACCACCGCCTTGGATGTGGTGTTGGCATGACAACCGCAGTGGATTCAGATGACTGGTCACATGACATGCACCGTGTTGATAACACGCCAGAGAGCTGAAGAACATGATACGCTTCACATGATAAAAGCGTTCCAAATTTAGCACGGCGTTCAGAACACGGTGGGCCAGACAAACTAAAGTGTGTTTCCACACAAGTCTCAATGGTCTCTTTTATCTTGTGGCTGAACAGGTGAAGAATGGCTTTGTTTTCCAGGTTTCAGTACTTGTGGATCTGACTGGCGTTCACACCCCGGCTTCCAAGCCCCCAAAAACACCAACGCGAGCATGAACCTAACTCTGGTGCCATGGCAACAGGGTCCATGCAGATGGGATGTTGATGCGTCTCTGTCACGCTTTCCGAGAGACAGGCTTCCTGGCAGAGACGGACATGGATGGTTGGTCCCAACCGATAGACGCCTTAACACAAGCAGCACTAGCACTTGTTCTTGAGCTCTGTGTTGCATCTGCTCAATCGATTAGGTAATAGTGCAGATCTGTTATTGTTTAACTTCCCTGTTTATGGTAGGACGCTCTAACGTTCTGTGAGGAGTCTGCTTTCAGTTCACAAAAACACAAAATGGAGAAGGGTTATTTCTTCTATGTACGATCCCTTGTTTCTTCTCATTAGAGATGAATTCCCTGGAGGATGAACATTGCGGGTCCTTCGGGGCTGAGAAGAAAGCCACATTTTTCTGATTTCTTTTGATCAGATGTTGTTTTTAGGAGGTGTTGGTCTCCCTTAATACACCATGGCTTGGGGACATTTATTAACGTTATTAAATATGAAATGACCACAGACACTACTAATGTAATACGTTCCCAGGGATATTAGGTTAGAAGAGGGTCTTTGATGGGGCCATGAGCAATGTAGCAGGGAATTCATGCTCCGAGTCCTTATTACAGTATAATGCCATAACTCAGATCAACGGTACTTTGTCTTGCTTCGGCACAGAAACACACAAAAGCCCTGTACAGTTGGCACACAAAGCCTCTTTCTCTCCAAATCCATTTATTTCCAGAGTATCATTGAAACACCCCCTCAAAGCTCAAATCTGGCTGGAATTCCCCCTGGAGCCTGATGATCTCAATGCCAGATATTTGTAAGTGTGTCAGGGAGGGCAATTTCAAACAAATTCTTTCAACCCTATTCCCTCTCTTTGATTTCCTTTCTTTCACTCACACACTCGATCCTACTTTTTATTGTTCCTACTCTGCATATAGTGTTAGTACATCATTTTCATAGCCATGAAGAATTCAGCCATGTTGATAATGAAACATGATAAGTGAGCACTGAAGATGAAGCATAACAGTGGGATATTATGTTCTGTATCCCATATATTTAATCATGAAATCATGACAATGATATTTGAAACGCTTCTGGAGGAGGAAAATTATACCAGCTTGAATTCGAAAAAAATGATTGTATTGGGTGAGTGTAAAACAGGTTCTGATCTCAGGAGATCAGAGGGGCTGGAAATGATACTACTTCTTAACTGGCGTCGAACAAAATCAAGGGGTGAAGCAACAAGACATGGACTAATACACCTGTTCAGGTACAATTCAGAGTGGAACTTGTCTGGTGTTAATGAGTACAGACCGCAGTGTATCTGAGTGTGGCTTTACAACCATGGCAGCATTCAGTGACTGAAACTCCAGAACTATAAAAATTATGGCAACAATACCTTAGGACACACACACACACAGCCACTGCCGTTGCTGTTGTATGAAACTGGTTCTGCTGTCTACGACCATATCAGCATATTCCACAGTGGCTCAGTCTTCCAGTCCTCCATCATATCAGACTCCA
This sequence comes from Neosalanx taihuensis, assembly GCA_030340665.1. Lineage (NCBI taxonomy): Eukaryota > Metazoa > Chordata > Actinopteri > Osmeriformes > Salangidae > Neosalanx > Neosalanx taihuensis. The sequence continues at coordinate 31,229 of JARGSH010000118.1, read as the reverse complement.
TCATATCAACTCACCTTCAGTGCTGTACAACAGAGACATTTAACAACCTGGAAGGAGTTCTTCTACTTTCTTCAGAGCTTTTCGCAAAGACATCCTTGACATTTTGGAGGGAGTTATTGTATGGAGCTACAAGCACCTGCCAGCCTCTAATTGTTATGCAAATCTAGCAAACCAGTGTTCAGCAAATGCAGGATTAAAGTGCCATGATCACAGGGAGAAAAGCTGTCCAATATGCAAAATAACTAAGTGCGTTATGCAAAATAAAGCTGTCTGTGCTTTCAATTCACACTCCACCCTTCACAGAAATATTATAATGTACTATCAATACCAGTGTGGACAACTAAACCTTGGAACAAATTAGACTGCCCCCCTCCCCCCCCACCCCCACAATTCTTTCTCCTCCTCAGTAAACTTAACACGAGCTGATGAACACATCCCAGAGGCAAACACACACCAAGGATATATCCCAGTGGTGTCTCTCACCCAGCGCATTACAAAGCTATTAGAGCTGGAGAGACCACGCCCTGGATAGGAACCTACAGAACTCCAGGCGGTTCCACCCCCTACCAAGACTGCACAGAGCGGGAGAACGTATTTAGCAATGTTATGGTTGTATAAGAACATGAAAACACTTCTAGTCATGCGGTCACATAGCTCCGTTAGACAAAAACATGAGAAAGCAGATGATTTTATAGACGAAATCAGTCACCACCACTGCATTAAATTCAGCACCTGTGGCTCTAAAAGAAATGAATGTAGTTAATTATTCCAGCATGCACACTGTCTCCTTCGACACATTAGACAAAGGTCATCTTATGTTTAACCTAACTCTATTATTGCCTTTTTTGTTCAGTCATCTGCCATCCAGGGCACATATTACTAATGCTGGGCAGTAGGTGTTAACGCCTAATTACTTACGTTCTCATGCTAATACGTTTCCTGTGGTTTGATTGCACCTGTTCTAAAACCAATATATTTTCTGCAGAGGAAGATAATTAAAATAATAACAGTTGAAATTGGAGTTGCTCTCCTTTGAACTCATAGAATTTGGGGTGGTGTTACGGCTATCCCTGGCAAAAACTGTACATTTTGAGCTTTTATTTCGAAAGCATGACAGAGAAGATATCCAGGGTTGCCAGCAACCCCCCCCCCCCCCCACCCCCCCAATGTCAAAGCCCTTGTGTGCACTTACACAGTGAGTTTAGCCAATCCACATGGGCCACACAGGGACGGTAATGAGCTGAGCCCAGCTCACACACGATGTGGAGGAGTTGTGAGAGAAGCAGACTGATCCTCTGAGTTGGATCCTGCTGCCTGGTTGGAGAGAGCCAGCTCAACGGCTGGTCATCGTGATGAGCATCGAGCCTGAGAGGACTGTCACACTTCAGGCTAACAGCATGTTCGCAGCACTCTGTTCAAAAACACATTTCACATTCCTGTGGCTAACTCCCTGTGTTAGAAAATGGAATGCGTTGTCACTGTGGCCCCTTGAGTTCAGGAAAGATGAATGCAAATTAAGAATTCTCATTTCAGCTGGGGTAATTGGGCCACAAGCCTGAGCAAACTGGAGACAAATGCATGATTAGGACTTGGGGGGGTGCCCTGGGGAATAACTCATCTCCCATCTGTACTCCAAGACATCTTTCCAGGTGGTGCATTCATCATTAAGTTATTCGTACGTCACCAATACAACCCCGTCTGTCTATTCCCTCTCACAGAGTGATCAAAGGCATTGGGCTCCATTTTAAATGGTGCCATTCTTACACAGCTTTGATCCTTCCAAGTGCGTTGATGATTTGGGCTCCGGTAGCAGCAAATGAAGTGCTTATATCACAAGGCTTAGATTTTTAGGACCAGACAGCCTTTGGTGTCTTTCACATCTCGCTGGTTTTAACAACTTTTCCATCTCTGACACACATACACACACACACACACACACACACACACACACACACACACACACACACACACACACACACACACACACACACACACACACACACACACACACACACACACACACACACACACACACACACACACACACACACACACACACACACACACACACACACACACACACACACACACACACACACACACACACACACACACACACACACACACACACACACACGCGATGAGTAAGCATTTGTTTGTTTGTTCGTTTAGAAAATAAGTAGGACATCAGTCATAATAATGGAAAAAAACTCTACTCTTTTATCAAACTTCCCCTTTTAACATGTATTGCTTTGAAAGATCAAACCAAACAACAAATGTTCAGATGTTAATCACCATGAGTGATGACCTGGAGGGACGTCCCAGGAGCAGTTACAAAAGCAGAGAGCAAGGTATGTTTCCACGGAAACTAAACCAGGAAAGACGTCCCGGGAGCAGTTACAAAACCAGACATCAGGTATGTTTCCACGGAAACTAAAACCTTTGGAGAAGGAGACCAAAAGCATCATGGCTCAGATGCGGTCTGTGACATAATCATATCAAAAGTTAGGAACACTTTTGATTTACGACACGCAGGGACGTTCGTTTCGACAAAATGCCAATTTCTGAAAAAACACACAAGTTGATCGCTTGCGTGTCGAAAGCATTTTAGAAAACAACTTGTTGTGATCGGTTATGGGTTTGTGCGTTCCTTTATTGAACTTTACCAAGTGGGCGAGGATGACGACACCTAGATTCCCGTCTCATCAGACAGCCCAGACACTTAACTGACAAACAAAGAAATAAAACAGCCAAACAAACAACTAGACAAAACATTTACTGAGATCTGCATCAAGATCTGCATAGTCAGGAGTTGCTGGATTCAGAACATCGATTCCACTGTTGCCAGGTAGTTTAATTAGGATCGCTCTCAAAAAAGGAAATACACAACAACAACAAGAAAAAAACTCAAAATACTAAACCTTAATTCGTCGTAATGAATTTGACTTTAATGAGAACGATAAGAATTAAAGCTAAGACACTATGCAGGATACTTAACAAGAGTCTATACAGTCAAGATCTTAAGAAAGTCTTGCGTTAAAAGAGGCCTGAGTGTGTCTATCAGAGGCTGACAGACACAGTCAGAGGGATGAAGGGGCTTTTGCAGAAGTCTGTGTCCTTGGAGGAAGCCAGAGCAAGTGGCGTAGCCTTGAAGGACCTTGGTTTAGCAGCCATAAGCCCCATGCTGTTCAGGCCCAGTCCAGCCCTGCGCTCCTGGGCTTACGGGGTGGCTCGGTTGGGTCTTTTGGGGGGCGGAGGGGGCATGAGCTCTGCGTCTGGGTCAGGGGGGTGTTTCCGGGTCTGTGTTTGGGCTCCCTGGGCACAGCGGTCCAGAAACTCAAAGAGGATTTCCTTTGTGACTGGATGCTGGATGCTGTTACACACAGCTGGAACAGAAACACACACACACAGACACACACACAGGAAGTTACCTCAGACATGATGACAGTGAGTTCCTGGTCCTGGCCCACATTCATAACACAGCTAGAAATGCTATTCTTGCTATATATAGTATATTCAACAAATACTACGACGGAAAACAAAGAAAAAAGTTAGCCAACTGCGTATGCAACTTCTTTTAAAATCTGTGGCTCGACTCTTAAGATTCACAACCATTTACTGCACTCTAAGGTACAATTCATAATGTTTTGACATCGCTGACATTTGCAGCTAAAGTAACAAAGCACAGCACTTCAATTCGATGCTTTAAACGGTATAGTTCGGCGAACCTGTCGATCGCAATTTATAATGAAACAGACACACAACCGCGGATGTACACTCAGAAATGAGAAACGCAGCCTCTGTAGCGAGACGAGGTGTGCCTGAAATCTAAACGAACCGAGATATGAATATGGCGGCGCCTCTGATCCAAGTTGTAGGCTGAGACGGAGGGCTGCAGACACACGAAAGAAAGATGTCCTGTCTGCTCGCTCGCTTACCCATTGCCGTGTCGTAGGAGTTGGGGAAGCTCTTGTCGATCCTCTGTCTCATGAACACCCACGTGTTGTTCACGAACGTACACTCGATGATCTTGTTGTCGTACATTTTCAACTCCTTCGTTGCCTGGGAGTGGGGGAGACGGAGCAGGTCATCGAGGGCAACCAAAATGTCTGACTGCGACAAAACGACACCCTACATGTTTAGACTTGTGTTTGAACCTACTAGTTTTTTGACCCTTAAAGGGTTCCTCTTCAGTAAGACCCCCCCATAAATGCCCATAAATGCTCCCAAATAAACAGTATTTAAATGTAATCATTTAGCAGACGCTTTTATCCAAAGCGACTCACAGTAAGTACAGGGACATTTTCCTCAGCCTTAACCCGCTGAGCCACTTGACTCCCCCGTATTGATATTCTTTGTCTCCTGACTTGTTTGAAATGGAAAGTTGCAGAGTGGTAATATGACTAAGATGAAGACAGTCTCTCTACTGTACGTTAAAAGCCAACAGATAGAGAGAAGATGAGCTTCAGGAGGATCCATTATCATCATCTTGCTCTCAGTTTCAACTCAGTATTGATGGACCAATCAGAAGAAGAGAGCTGACCAGTATTAGGAGGGAGTGTGTGGGAAGGATGAGCAGATCTCCTGAGGAGCCCCCCACACACACACGCCATGGCCCATGGCAGGGAAGCGAAAGAGAGGTTGCCAGGAATGCTTCCCCATGCCTGGCAGGAGAACCGGGCATTGAGTAAGAGCCTGTCTGGTCCTGGAGAGAAGGCATCTGGGTAGCCAACAGGGGGATGGAAGAATATGAGTGTGTCTGTCTGTGGAGTTGGGTGGTAAAAACACCCAGGTCTCACACCACAGATATCGACCTTGAGACCCTGGATCTCACCGTCAACCCCCCTCAGACCTGAGGTTGTGTTCCTGTGTTTACAGAAACCGTCCAGTTCTCTAGAAGAACAGCCACTGTCCAGCCCTTCTCTCACGCCTGTGCATCTGTGCCGTTTCCAACAAATCTCCACACTCCACCACGTTCCCATGAGCAGCTGACGGACTAACAATCTGAAGGAGCAACAGCATGGCTGGTGATGATCATGTTCCCAAAATCAAATGATAGCAAGCTGCTGCCAATTAACAGAACAGGAAGCTTCTGGCAGCCTGGAGCACAGAGGCCTGTTAGCAGGGATCTCTCGCTCGTGCAGACCACTGCCACGTTCTAACTGAAGCTTGGCATTTGAATCAGATCCACTTGGTTGGGGCCGTGGTCCTCTGCAGACCCCGGGCCCCCCACGCCATCAGACCCTGGGGCCCCCCACGCCATCAGACCCTGGGGCCCCCCACGCCATCAGACCCTGGGGCCCCGCACGCCATCAGACCCTGGGGCCCCGCACGCCATCAGCTTCATCACTGATTAGCTTGGCGGCTCCAGCGGGCATCGATCATGCGTGGCTCAGGTCTGTGTCCAGGAGCCCAGATGTTCCAGTCACTCTGTATTCCACCACAGCCTCTGGTACCTGTGGAATGGCTTTTTAATGGAGGCATGAATGACAAGACGTGACAAAGTCAAAGCTCCCCTTAACAAGGACACTTACGACTGTGACGTTCCAACTGCACTGCTGCCTTTCGAACTTAATTTCAACAGGAGAGAGGGGTCTGGTTAAGTCGCTGTTTCTCAATCTCGGGTCATACCGTGCCTGCCAGTCTGTTAGCGGGTAGAGCTATCCTTGCCACCCTCTGAGGGGGGGGGGGGGGGGGGGGGGGGGGGACGACACTACAGAAGAGGAGGGTGCGTCTAAAGCTACTTTATGAGATGACTTAGCATGACTAAACTCCGGGCATAGCAGTCACAGTGTCTTCCAGTCCAGAGCATGTCTGTCTAACAGGAGTAAACATTTGAAGTTGCTTCGCCGTAGCCATTGGCCATGCGACATCTTATTTCTCTTTTGACTGGACGGCCCTTTTTCATTTCTTGAGTTAGTCACAGGCCGCCCTGAGCTCTGTGCGGCTGGCACCAGGGTCCATTTTAATAAGAAAGTACCGGAATACGAGAAGGAGAGACGAGGAAAGTAAAAATGTAGGTGTTCCTTAGAGGAGCTAAGGTCTTATTATATAAAACCTGCCCAGAGAAAAATGGAGAGTAAAGGAATATATTTCTTTTTTATCGTTTCTCTACACAGTCCCTGTGACATTATCGTCTACATAATATTGTTACCATTGTTCTTTTGCTAAGACATGCGTTACAGCTTGTGAGGAAAGGTTTAATGGGGTTTATTTGGGCTTCAGGTGGCTCAGCGGGTTAAGGTGTTGGCTTCATGATCGGAAGGTTGTGAGTTCAATTCCCGGCTGTGGCTATATGATGTTGTGTCCTTGGGCAAGACCCTTCACCCTAGTTTCCTCAGGGGGATTGTCCCCGTACTTGCTGTAAATCGCTTTGGATTAAAGCGTCTGCCAAATAAATATTTATTTATTTATTTACTATGAATGCACACAAACTCAAAAAACTCTAATCAAACTCACCACAGAGCTTGTCCCCCCCCCCCATGAAAAACATTACCTTGACCTCAATTTGGTAAAACTGTATGAACAGACTGAAAACTGTTATCCGGGAGCTTCTTTATGGGAAACGGTAAATTATAATCCTGGAGAGATGCCAAGACTTCTGTAGAACATTTGCATGTTATAAAACACTTGCTGCTGCAACCAAAATAACTTTCAATTAGCCTACAATTTTTTGCATGTCGAATGAGGAGCATTTCAAGCAAATGATTCCCCCAAGCCAAAACACAAATCGAATTGGAGGCAACAGTATAGCCTGTAGTCTCCCATAAAACACTCCTGACTCATATACAGTGTGGTAAATCTGCCTGTCAAACAGTGTCAAATCTGCCTGTCAAACGACTTCTATATTCAGGAAGTGACTGATCGGGAATGGGAGTTCTGCAGGAGGGTTGTGGGTGTGTACACTTCCACAGCCCAATCTAAGCCCTCACCTCCCCTCTCCTCCATTTCCTGCCTCTCCTCTCCATCTCCTCCTTCACTCCCTCCATCCCTTCCCATCTCGTCCCTCCCTTCCCTCTCCTCTCATCTGGATCCATCTCCCAGCCCCTGCCACGCAGCGACCGTATTACGCATCACTAATGATCTCCTCAACTTACGGGTCACACGCTGCTCAGTAGATGGAATCCTCCGCCCTGTTTCCTAACAACCAAGTTTAACCAAACATCAATGGGACATTCTCCCTTTAACGAACATCCCACAGCGTCACCATGAGAGGGTTCGGTGCTTGAGTACCAGATAAAGACCCCAGGTAGACTTTGCGGTTGGAAATACCGGGGAAAATCTCCCAACCTTAGAGCCCCTCACGAGGAGGGGATTTGCTTTGACTGATCAATCCAGCCCACAGTTTCTGGGGAAACGCAGCGTTACGATCTAAGGCAGAGGTATGTGCCTCAGATCAACCCTGGTGAGTCGGGTACAAAAAAAACCCCGAAACGAAACGTGTCACTCCAGAAGGGTCTGGGGGCGGGAAGGTTTATTTTTGCGGGGTGTGCGAATGTGTGCCTTTGTGAGGATGCATTTAGCAACAGAACCATCTTCCTCGTCTCACCTTCATCTGTGCAAAGGGCATGTCATAGCTGCCAACGTAGAGCAATCCAACAGTCTGGGGGAGTAACCTGCAAAGACAAAACATCTTCATTATCACCCTGCCGTTCCCTGAGGTCGCCCCCCTCCCCCCCGCCCCACATGCTTGTTAGAGAGGCAATAACCCAGCTGGCTCTGTCAACACCAGAGTATTAGGATCAGAAAGGCTGTGTTTTCCAGCCTAGTAACAGAATGACATCATGGATCACACCTTCCATAGTCTCTCCATCTACCTCTGGGTTCAGTGGCAGACTTCTCAAGGTTATCAGAGTGCACTGTGACTTGTCTGTCTGTGTTTCTGGGGGAACAATTAGGGCATGTTTCGAAAGGATCCGAATGGGGTTAGTCACCCTCTCTGTGTTTACAGATTCTATCCCCGTCTCAAAGTCTCTCTTCGGCAAACTGTTTCACTGTGGCATCTGATTACTAACTCCCAGCTCCCAGTTCATCTAGACAACTGTGGTTTAGCATCATATATGTGTGAGACACTGCGTGTTAGAGTGTGTGTATGTGTGTGTGTGTGTGTGTGTGTGGGGATGGGAGGGCGAGAGCAAAGTCCCATGTAGCACGCCCCACAGCTGGCTTTAATAACACACCCACCCCCTCCACTGGACCTACCCCGGATCCTGTTTATTTCCAGACATATTGTCTGCCCCCCCCCCCCCCCCGCCCGCCCATCAAAGATCTAACCACTGAGGTTACCCAGCATGTCACAGTATCACTTAGATAGTGACTCTCCAGGGTGGAAATGAGGTGGGTGGGAGTGAGAGAGGTTTGTTCAGGACTGGCAGGCCACTCCCATTTCCTGTGGAACGCCTGAGAGAACACAGGAAGTGTTGCGGGGCCAAAATGTGTTGGCGGAAACTACTGGAATCCCTCGCCTGGATCACAACAGCACTTTATTCCTCCCACCCACAAAGACGCCTCATTCACACCCTCCACCTCAATGTTGGAATAGTATCGACGTGTTTTTCCAGGAATAGTTAGAAATCGGATTTGTCCACTGGCACTGAGGCATTCTGGGAGAAACAATGCGAGAGGACTGCCTGTTGCTTTGCTGTCTGACCAATCCAAACCCTCTTTGATTTTTCGGAGCGATAAATTGCAATGCAGAGCCGCTGGCCTGCTGAAGACAGAGCAGGGTGCTTTCAGAGCCAGTTAACAGCCCTAACAGGGACTTGCTGCTGTGTTGAATCACCGTTGTTCAACTGTATATCCTCCGCACGACGCCGTGCTTCAGGCAGACAAGAAAAAGCAACAGGGGTCCACATTTACAGAGCCCAGCTCAGCAGTCGGCACACAGAGCCGTGGAAAGGCACGAAACCTCCTGGACTGGTTTTTCTGCGTGAAGCGTGTGCGTGTGTGTGAACAGAGCAACTAGCTCACCCCTCTCCCCCGACCTTGGTGATCTTCAGACGGAAGTCGACCGAGTTGTGGCTCGGAGGTTTCCACTTCAGGATGTCGTCGCATCTCCCCGCCTTGTACTTCTGCACACACAACACAGAGACGAAGAGGGGTTAACACACACACTCACAAACACATGCGCACACACACACACACACACACGCACACACGAGAGACAAGAAGGGTTAACACACATACACTCACTCACACACCACAGACAGACAAGGGGGGGGGGGGTTAACATTAAACACACACACTCGCACCCAAACACTCACACACAATAGACAAGGCGGGTTAACACTCACATACACACACCACGGAGAAACAAGGGGGGGGGGGGGGGGTTGACACACACATCACAGAGACGAGGGGGTAAACACATGCTCACACTACGGAGAGACAAGGGGGGGGGGGGGGGTTGACACACACATCACAGAGACGAGGGGGTAAACACATGCTCACACTACGGAGAGACAAGGGAGGGGTTAACACTCATACACACTGAATTCCCGGATTGACAACAGCTCAAAGCACACCTCTCCGCCCCCCAATTTTCAAACAAAAGGAGCTTTCTTCCTCGCATGTTTTTCATAGCGTTTCTATGGCGAGTATCACAGAATCATTGATCGATGAGGTGAATTACAGGGGAGATACAATCGGCAATCGGCTCAGGAAGGAGAACCAAACCTAAGCACGGACCTTACTGTCACACGGAAATGAGATGTCATCAGTTTATATTATCCGTTACTTAGCAACTGATAGAAGAGTGCATCGCCATCAAGCGTCATACTTTATCACTGTGTGTGATTCCAATATGTGGGTTTGTGATTTAATGGTACAAAACATCAGTGACTCGAAACAGATGAGAAAAAGGAAGAAACCTTTGTGTTTTCTGTGTGTGACGAATCAGAATCAGTTTTATTCGCGATGCAAGACACACAAACACAGAATTTACAATGGAAGGAAAGAGCAAGCATAGAACATAAATGGAACATAATAAGGGTAGATAAAAAAAGAACAAAAAATAGAATATAAACTACAAATATAAAGATAAAAGTGAGATAAAAGTGGGCACTAGCTGTACAGATGGGGGGGGGGATATAACTATAGTAAGTGAGAGAGTATAGAGAAGAATGGATATATATATAGTACAGGGCGAGGGGGGGTATATACACAGCAGTGCAAACAGTAGTGCAAAATCACAGTGGTACGTTTTAAGGTGTCGTGTGCTAAAGTGGCTTGGGCAGAGTGCAGTGGGATTCTGGATGGAGGTTGCACAAAACAACAGAATTTACGTTTAGAAGTCTTCCCACTGTAGTGAACAAGGTGACATTCAGAAAGACAGATGCCATCACAACATTAAAGGGCAGAATTTGCATATCTGCAATGTAAAGCCATAATGGGAGGACTCAGGATCAGATGAGACAATGATGGAACTGTAAGGTTGCCCGGTAACAGAACCCTTCCCCTGTGGGAACTGTGGGAAAAAAAGCTGGTTTCTTCTTGAAGACCTCAGGGAGAATCCTCAAAACATGATTGGCGAGTGTACGAGCGTGCTTCTGCTTGTATAACCCCGCCCACAAGGTCATAACAAACAAGGTGCGGCAAAAAGAAGAAAAAAAAAATCACTCTCAAAGAAGAATGTGACATAGAATAGCGTGTTAAGCGTGGGAGAATTGGTACAGTGGCTTGCGTTAGCCCAGATAATAACAGCACTTTGACGCAGCCGAGATGCTAACAAGACTGTCAACCTCCAGCATGTGCCCAGGCGAAGGGAAAGTCGATCATGTATCCAAGCTGACACGTCTATCGCCACAGTCAAGCAGCATACACCCAGCAGCTCCCTCCACCTGAGGCCTGCTGTCAAGACACAGGCTGCTCGTCTGTGAGGTCAACCCATATGACATGAAGGTCTCCCGGGTGGGCCACCTATCTAAGGCCCCCCTAGCTACGGAGCCCTGCTGGTCGATTCAGGTTTCGGGCTGATTGGCATTTCAGCCAGACTCTCTGCTGCTTTATGTGTCTGCAGTGTGTGGGGGACCCTGAGGGGAAGGGCAGTCATCCATCACAAGGGCCAAGAACACACACACACACACACACACCCTCTAGCAAAACGTTGATCGAATGGAAACATCTGATATCCGCAAAGAAGACGTGATCAACAATCAATACTGAAGTCTAGACGAGTCGAAAGGAACTTTCACTGTAAATGACGTTGACGCCATGCGTTCGCAATGCCAGCATTGATTTTGAATCAGGCGAAGAACATACCGCAAAGTTCTTCCCTTTTTGTTCAACTGGTGTATACAAAAAACAACTGAGTTTCTTGGGAGCAGAATGAAATGGCGTGACACCACCCCACCCCCTCCTGCTTCTCTGTAGCCTTCACCTGAAGCCCAACCAGCCTGCTGGACGCAGAGCAGAGCAACACACTGGTAAGGGCTGAGAGAAAGGCTGACTTTATCTGGCAGGGTGTTGTGAGGAGAGGAACATTGTGTTTTGATGTGGCCCTGACGGTTCCCCTATGTGTGGGTGGAGGCCTTCACTGGCTCTGAAGCAGCGCACGCTTCACAATAGCCATTCAGTACAGAGAGCCAGAGAGCAAGGCTTTCACAGAGAACTGCCATGCTGAGAACATCATAGATATATCGAGATATGTGTGTGGACAGGTTAATATATAAATACTTGTTATTGTGGGTGTATAGAGAAGACACCCTGTTCCCTGAGTTAGTGTCTCAGGGGGCTGTGACATGAACATCTCTCTGACAGCCAAGGCTGCTCAGTTACCTGAGGAGAGGGTTCATCTTCACCTGGTGCCACAGGTACAGGATCACTATTAGGCTGTCTTCACCTGGTGCCACAGGTACAGGACCACTATTAGGCTGTCTTTAACTAGTGCCACAGGTACAGGATCACTATTAGGCTGTCTTTAACTAGTGCCACAGGTACAGGACCACTATTAGGCTGTCTTTAACTAGTGCCACAGGTACAGGATCACTATTAGGCTGTCTTTAACTAGTGCCACAGGTACAGGACCACTATTAGGCTGTCTTTAACTAGTGCCACAGGTACAGGACCACTATTCGGCTGTCTTCACCTGGTGCCACAGGTATAGGATCACTATTAGGCTGTTTTCACCTGGTGCCACAGGTATAGAATCACTATTAGGCTGTATTTACCTGGTACCACAGGTACAGGACCACTATTGGGCTGTCATGAATGTTTTATGCGACTTTCACTGCCAGTATTTCATACTGCATACTGCATGAGTCCATATATCTTCAGCTGCATGAGTCCATATATCTTGATGCATCAATATATATCAAAAATGAAATAAACAGCTTCTTACTGAGTCATCACACGTCTAACAACCCACAGACCACATTTCTGATCTCATCTCTGAACTTCTCCAATGAGACAAACTCTGTTAGCTACTAGAACAATGCAGAGAAAAATGTGTTTCATTGACACTGTATTCACTACAGGATTCAGTTGATCAATAGAAGGAATTGTGTACCGCATGCAACCATGGCAACAAACTTGCTGCTGCGGTCCGCAGTCTTGGGTGACCTTGGGAGTAGATTCGAAGAGACATCATTGTCTTGCTATTCATGTCAGTCGTCTCACATGTCGAAAACCCAAGGGCGCGTGGGAAAACGAGGTCTGTCTTATTGAAGCACCACAGCGCAAGAAAAAAAAGACGGAATTGAAGACATGCATGATGCGCATGATTTAGCAGGAAAAGGCTTCACACAGTGGAGGAACAACACAGGATCTAGAAGGAAGAGGCTTCTCAAAGTGGAGGAACAGTGCAGGATTTAGCAGGAAGAGGCTTCTCACAGTGGAGGAACAGTGCAGGATTTAGCAGGAAGAGGCTTCTCACAGTGGAGGAACAGTGCAGGATTTAGCAGGAAGAGGCTTCTCACAGTGGAGGAACAGTGCAGGATGTAGCAGGAAGAGGCTTCTTACAGTGGAGGAACAGTGCAGGATCTAGAAGGAAGAGGCTTCTCAAAGTGGAGGAACAGTGCAGGATGTAGCAGGAAGATGCTTCTTACAGTGGAGGATTTAGCAGGAAGAGGCTTCTTACAGTGCAGGATTTAGCAGGAAGAGGCTTTTTACAGTGCAGGATTTAGCAGGAAGAGGCTTCTTACAGTGCAGGATTTAGCAGGAAGAGGCTTTTTACAGTGCAGGATTTAGCAGGAAGAGGCTTCTCACAGTGTAGGATTTAGCAAGAAGAGGCTTTTTACAGTGCAGGATTTAGCAGGAAGAGGCTTCTCACAGTGTAGGATTTAGCAGGAAGAGGCTTCTCACAGTGTAGGATTTAGCAGGAAGAGGCTTTTTACAGTACAGGATTTACAGGAAGAGGCTTCTTACAGTGGAGGAACAGTGCAGGATTTAGCAGGAAGAGGCTTCTTACAGTGGAGGAACAGTGAAGGATTTAGCAGGAAGAGGCTTCTCACAGTGTAGGAACAGTGTTGGAGGAAGAGGCTTCTAACAGAGGAGGAAACAGTAGACTAGCTTGGAGAGACTCCTGGCTGCTCCTCAGAGCCATCTGGTCCTCCGATCAGGGCTGGCATGGGCCAGACCTACGTACTGCTGTCAGCCTGCTGCGATTTAAAGATCAGTCTCCACACTGCCAGGATGACATCAGTAGAGGCCTCCTGTCATGTGACACTCAGAGATTAGGTGGTCCAGGAAGTGAGCCTGGCCAATCAGGGGTCGGAGGTTCGTCTGAGTCTGACGCACGCTGTACGGAAGAACAGCGATTGGGCAGAGAGCAGGTACGGGAAGGCTGTGATCCAGAGAGGTTATTTGAAGCGGTTGTTGTTTGTTGATTTCACACTGTCCATTATTTTAGTTCCAGACCCGAAAACCAAAATATAAGCTCTGATTTCCTTTGATACTGCTTTTACAGGGGCAGGCTCATTTGAATAAAGGTCCTCCATGATTGAGGATTAAAACTCCCTGAATCCCCTGAGATGTCTGCGGCCTAAAGCTTTATGTGTGTGTGTCGATGCGTGTGTGTGTGTATATAACAAAAGATGCAAGGAAGAACATGCTCTCAGAACTGGAAAGAGAATAGAAACAACCTGGAGACTCTGGGCAGAGGCTGTGTGTACACACACACACACACACACACACACACACACACACACCACACACACACACACACACCACACACACACACACACACACTCACTGAAGACCATACAAGGCGGAGGTGAAATGAAGATTATCCATCTGAACTGATGGCATCAATTACCATGGGAGCTTTCAAAGAAGTAGGGAGAATTCATTTTAGTGCACCAGAACCAAGTCTATTACGGACTTTACAGACAATCCCTCCTCCCCCCCTCCCAAAACTGACAGTCTGAAGAAGTACAACAAGGAGCGAGGGATTTTTATAAATTCTTAGTACGCCCTGCTCAAGATTACCATCTAGAAAATTGGGCCAGTCTCCATCCAGCCATCTGCGGCAATGGCGCTGTGTTCAGTTAATAACGCTCAGTGTTACTTTGATCCCCCCCCCCCCCCCCCCCACACACACACACACACACACAACACAAACATATATTTCCGGAGGACACGGTGTGTTAGGAGAGATAAGTCACCTGGGTCAGGACAGCTGGGCCCCCTGCTGTGCTGGGTGCACCACACATCACACCGTCCAAGCCCTTGCATTAATACCCCGTTTATCGCCATCCTGTCCCACCCAACTTACACCCAACAAAGAGAGGCTTATTGCTTGTGGTCGGCGGTCCAGAAGGTGAAACATGATTAGAAGGGAATTCGTTTGTGATTTCTACAGCACATTTGTGTCTGGAAAGGATCAGAGATTTATGAGGCCAGTCTTTTTCTTCTTATTTTTTTTGGGTAGCGCGTTCACACTGCTTTGATTGAAAGCTAATTAACCTCCAAAGCCAAGAGCTGGCTCCTTAAAACTAAACATAAAAAAGCTTCTATTTACTACCACCTTTCCGATTGTTTTGACGCGAGCAAATGGAGACTTCTCCATTTAGCAGAGCTTTAAAGTTTGAACCTGCCATAAAAGGTCTTAAAAGCTACTTCACAGCTGCCTGAGAACTAATTAAAGCCACAAGAGCAGCTCTCCCCGACCGGGTCTTTCGGAGGAAGAGGTGTGGTCTTTAGGACACTCCAATATGTTCACTACACTATGATCTGGAGTCAGGAGGCTCAGCAGGTTAAGGCGTTGGCCACATGATCGGAAGGTTTTGAGTTCAATTCCCGGCTGTGGCTATGTGATGTTGTGTCCTTGGGCGAGGCACTTCACCCTACTTGCCTCAGGGGAAATGTCCCTGTACTTAATGTAAGTCGCCTTGGATAAAAGCGTCAGCTAAATGAATTTTTATTTATTTAATATTTATGATCTGGAAACGCCTAAAAACGCCTGAGTGTTCCTCAGCACCAAGCCTGGAATACATGAGTGCAGACCGAAGCTATCCACTACAAACTGGCTCTCTGCAGACCCAGATAAGACCCCATGGAGGGGAGGGGGGGCAGGGACGTAAAGTCCCCGGACATGTCTTGGTTACAACGATAAGAGAGGGGCGTGTGGTGTAGGTGGGGGAGGGCTGGCTCTGCTTCACTAGCGGAGGGAGGAAGGTAAACGATGCAGAGCTGGGGAGATCTGGCGATAAGAAGGACCAACACTGTTTGTGGGAGGCAGGGGGGGGGGTTAGCGGGGATATGGGTGGGCTGGGGGCAAGAAGGAGGGCGACGCCCAGGATCTGCTGGAAACAGCAGCTACCTCCTGCTGGGGCAGAAGTCTTTCTGCTGAAGTGGAACCTCGCATAAACAGGGGCAGGATGCGGGAAATGTGAACCGACCTCCTGGTACTGGTACAGTACAGATCTTTCAAGACATCTCTGCATTGAAGAAAAGGTCAGTCTCTGTTGAAACCAGGGTTCAACTCTGAGGTGAGGGATTGGTGTCGAGCTGTACAAAACACGGGGCCAATCTCTGTCTCTCGCCCTGTATTTCTAGTGTTCTTCTAGCACGTTGACAGGCTCTATTCACACACACGTTGAAAAGCTTTCCTTTTTGCACAGCTCTGTCCAGACCGCAGGCTGTGAAACTGCTCACAGAGCATCAACACCACCAAATAGACTGCCTGGTTCCACTAACGTTGGCAGGATGAGCAGCGGCCGTCGGCGAGAGAAGAAAGGTCACTGGTCCGACCGTGTGTTTAATCCTGCTCCCGGCTGAGAACACCATAATCCTCACACCCAATTATTCATGAGACTCAAGCCACAATGGGCAAGATGGCCCTCAGTCGTTTCTTCAACAAAAACATTATAAAAATAATGATGTGAAAAAATTAATGAAATTAAAATGAAAAACACAGGACACTGTGTGCCCAGACCAGTCACTATGTAAAAAAAAAAATGAAATTAACACTTCTATTGTCACTTTGGATCTGATGCCACCTGCATCGTTTCCTTGTTTAGTGATGACTAAAGTGGAATCTTATCGAATCTAGAGCCCTTTTTCATACATGAACACTTTGCACTGTCGTATTCTGCTCCCCCCTCCCCCTGGATTACCGTATTTTCCGGACTATAGAGTGCACCTAAATATAAGACGCACCACCTAAAATTGAAAATAAATATATATTTTGTCACATAAGCCGCACTGGACTATAAGCCGCAGATATCCAGGCTGAGAAATAAGATATTTACATGTTTTTGAACAGTGCCTTTAACGCGGCAGTATAAGTGCTGATCGAACAAAACAGAAACGTTTTTCGATGGTTTTATTCATCTTCCTCCTGTGCACTAAAGCCAAGTTGCTTTATTTTTCTTCCTTCTGCGTACTGACACCACTGAACACAAAACCACTGTCACTTTTTCTTTCTCTTATTGGTTTCTCACGATACATGTTTCATAATCTGTAAACCCACTACGCTTGAAGACTGTAAGTGTAACCCTGCTATGATCGGTGACCGATGCTCTTTTGTAATGCTCTCTCTTGTAAGGCGCTTTGGATACAAGCGTCTGCTAAATGAATAAATGTAGATGTAATGCGCAACTGCGCAACTGTTAAAGTCGGTTCATTCTCCCTTGCGCTGAAGCCACAAGTCACTTATTCATCTTCCTGAGGACTGAAGAAAAATGAATAGAAAAGCAGCATCTCTGTATTTACCCGCATGGTTCAAAACGTGGGGGAAAAGGTAGGGGCTTATAGTCCGGAAATTACGGTAACCAATCGATCCATACATAAGGCGCTCCGTATTATAAGGTGCACTGTCGTTTTTTGAGAAAATTTAAGGCTTTTAAGTGTGCCTTATAGTGCAGAAAATACGGTACATCGGAAATAAATAAGAAAACCTGGAATTTAATTAGCGTTATCATCAAAACTCTTCTCCTCCCTTGTGTGAAATGAATGCATCAGATTGAACCATGAAACTGTTTCAGGGAACAAGGATAGTCCCCACCGC
Organism: Neosalanx taihuensis; assembly: GCA_030340665.1. NCBI lineage: Eukaryota > Metazoa > Chordata > Actinopteri > Osmeriformes > Salangidae > Neosalanx > Neosalanx taihuensis. The sequence goes on along the minus strand of JARGSH010000118.1, from coordinate 13,783 downwards.
TGGGTCCCGCGGAAACATCTGACAAGCTTCTAACAGCGACGCTGTAGGGCTAGCAACAGCATGCTAAAAACAGAGACAAGCTATGGGGACAGCGTTAGTGATATGAATAACCGATATGACACATCAATTAGCCCAGCTGAAAAGAGACGCCTGTTAGAAGAGAGTCAGTGACAAGGCGTTTGTGTTTGGGTGGAGAGTGCTACTGCAGAAACTCTAACTCTGCCTAATCTCATTCCAGGGCCCTCCTGGGAGCCTGATGCTGTAGCTGCTGAGCTTTTTACAGCCTCCGCAATTATGCCTGAAATCACAGACCAACAAAAAAAAAAAAAGAATTCACGACAAAGGGGGAGAGCAGATGCTTCGGCAGCAGTGGACCCCATGATGCTGAGCTCCTGCTTTTAAACGAACGTCCCTAAACTCACGCCTCGCAACGACCGAAAAACCACACAACCGTGTAGCAATATAAAGTTCCAACTGCAAGCGCGTCTGACGTTGCTGGGATATTTCCCCCTGTGGCTGCGTCGTGTTCCATCAAGGCTGAACTGCACCATGGCAACGTGGCCGGCAGCTGTCTGCTAACAAGCTGGTCAGACTGCATTTCTGTCACTCCAGGGGGGTCTGATCGATTGTGGTCTCTGTCAAATTGTTCCATCTCCTGGTCCGGCTACTTATGAAGCGATCGATATCGTCGTTGCTACACCATGGATTTGAGCAGGGCCACTTCAGATATGAAATCGATACCATCACACATGTATGCCATATTGGGGGGGGGGGGAACAGGACAGTGCTCACATTTGGTAAACACAGAACGTGACCAGGACAATAGCAGAGCAGGTGGAACCCTCCTGAGGAGGAGAAAGGTTACACTTCTTCTAAAGGAAGATGGCGCAGAGCTTAAAAACAACATTGCCTCAGCCTGACCGGCCTCTCCTCCAGGGAGACGCGTGCTGAATTAGAGAAAGTAAAGTATCGAAGGTTAATACCAGCAACTAATTCTATCCTCTGTGTCTGGTTTAGCCCCTGGCCTTCGGTGTGTGTACGGTCTAGCCCCCTGGCCAGGCTGAAATGACTGAACTGAGCCAGTTGAAGTACTGAAGAGTATCATGAGTCATCTGCTGCGGCAGACAGACTCTCTAAGCAGCTCCTGCAGGAGGGGCCGTGGAAGGAGACAGGCACGGGATCTCGCTCTGCTGAGATGGGTCTGATCAGCGTGGATGACAGCAGATGATGACAGCGGCATTGATTTAGATCCCCTCAAATTCGTGTCGCTACGCCGAATGTTTGCACACCATTCCCGTCCAGCCCAGAGGGGACATGTTTGGATTTGTATCCGTCTTTCCGGAAAGAGTACAGAAATGAATGTAGGGATGTACAGGCTCCTGCTGAGAGAGGGAGGGAGAGGAGAAACCCATTCCAACTCGAATAACAAAAGCTGTGGTTGGGGGTGGAAAATGGTGCAGTGTGTGTCCTTGGATTAAAAACACTGAATAAGAGAAACCCACTCCTTAGCAGCCTGTTAGAGACCTGGACTCGCTCTAACCCTGACCCGTGCGGGGTAAAGCATGCAGGGGCCCCCGTCACTTCAGGGTCACGGTGACTTTGACACAGGGAGAGTGCAACGATCTGTAAAACCAAAGGCATTCATGCCGTCGTCGGACTGGAGGAGCGAGTGAACGGAAAGTGTGTTGCCGGGCAGCCGACCTGCGGAGATGCGACACGGCCGCTCCGGCAGACAAACGTCCGCTGAAGGCTGAGACTCACCCCGCACGGCTGGAAGATTAGCCCGTCCACCTCGTGGCTGACCTGGGATGTGAAACTGCCCTCCAGGAGCTGGAAAACACAACAGGAGAGATGTCAGTCAGGCTTAGGAGCAGAGACATTCAGGACACAAGGACAACAGTCAGGGACACCTTGGCATTTATGTCTGACATCCCATAACTACCATATGAGAGATAAGCAATATATATCCATCCCCTGGCCTATAAATATTGGCATTGCTATGTATCGTCATGGTTATGTTACCGTAATGTATTGACATGGTAATGTAACAGTAATGTAATGACATGGTAATGTAACAAACATCATAATGTCACAGTAATGTAACAACATGATAATGTAGCGATAATGTATTGACATGGTTATGTGCGGTAATGTATTGACATGAAAACCGCAGAGAATCCAGTACTGCAGCACTAACAGTGAAGCTCAATAAGACAAGCAACACAGTTATCACTTCAGTAATTACAGCGTTTTAAAAACTGTAAACCGGAGAAATTGACTAGAATATGTGAAAGACTTGTATCTATTGTAGCTAATCAATAGTCATTATTAACCTGGGACCAAACTGTCACGTCTGTGACTAATAATGCTCTGCTAGAACATCAATGCTCATAATAAGACACCTGAGGTAACCGACTGAAGCAGCATAATCCACTGGGCATGTGATGGAGAGAACAGGAAGAATATCATCCTCAATTACCACAGACCGCAAGACGGATGTTACAGATGGGAACTAAAATGCCTGAACCGTATCAGGGATGAGATGCCAGCAGGGCTCTGCAGAGATGCAGGACAGAATCTCTGCTTTTGTTTCAGACCAGCTCCAGATGTGTTACGCTTCATCATCCGGATGTTGACAGGAGAACTGGGTCCAGGTCACCAGGAGAACATTCAAAGACCCATTAAACCCTGCACCATTCCACCTCGCCATCGACATCGACATCGAACAGTAAAGTGTTTGCAGGTGACGGGAACTTGCTGGTTAATTCATGTTGGTGACAAAAAAAAGGCAGACCTGTGCGACTCCCAAATTGAAATTCACGTCTAGACTTTTTCACACAATTGGCACATATTAAAAAGCCATTTTCTTCTGGGTGCAGTGTGCTAGGGGCACAAAGAGGCTTTCAGGCTTCTAGATAGAGAGCAGACAATCAAAAGCCGCAAGTCAGGCAGTCTCCATGGCCGCTGAGAGACGAGTTTCAGTCAAGGACAGAAGATGAAGCAGCCACACACTTCGCACGATGCCTCATGGAGATCAAGACGCCTTCAAACGGATGAATAACACCTCGGCAGAACTTCAGAGTTGTTTGAGTTATCTGTGACTTACATCTGTCTAGTGTCTTTGCAGTGGGGATGACTGCAGATCACTTTGGGTGAGACTGGTTGTACCGGTGAAATTGTGAAGCTATGAATCAGTGTGGCCCCTGAGGGATCTGTGACTCTCTGACCAATATTCCCAGGCAGCCACCTATCCAAAGTTCCCAGGGGAGCGTGACGCCCCCTGGAGGCTATTCTTGAGGGGCCTTTCAGGGTAGGTATTCACCGAAAAGCAATTATCAGGAGGGATTCACGGAAGGGGGCTACTTACAAAATGCCAGTCAAGAAAACTAAAGACGGAGGCTTGACCTGAGCATTTGCAAGCATACACTGTCAAACCATTACCCTGACAGAGTTTTCTACCTGGGCTGTTAAGTGCTTAAACAACGGCAGTAACTTGTGTAGCCGGCAGGATTTGGCACTGGTCCACATAGTAAGTAAAGGCTCATTAGTTTGAAAGAACAACGCAGGTAAAACAACCAGTGAGCTGAGCTGAAACAAAACAATCAAGAGTAACAAGGTGAGACGAAGACCTTCCGATCGGGAGACGGTCACCTGTGCTGAGGTAGAGAAGTCATTTACACTCAGTGAAACGCTAGCCGGCGCCTGAAGAGGCTCTTCGCCCTCCTTCCCCTATCTGACATTTGACGTTGGGGTCACTCCGGTCTGACGGCATCTGTAGCTAGGAGACAGAGACTTCTGAAGGTAGGCGTGGGGCGCTCGGAAGTCAGGCTGAGGGATTAGGAAGATGTCAAGCGTGTGTGTGTGTGTGGGTGAATCTGCGTGGCTCGCTTACTACTGGAGGAGACGAGAGGCATCACCTGGTGTGGCTCTCCGACGTACGGAACACAACACCTAATGACGCTCTCTCTGGAGGACGGCTGGAGATGCGCGGGTGGCTGGCTAGCCAAGGTCATTCATCCCCCCCTCCAATGCTGCGTACATACACTGACTGGATTATACAGTAGATAAGCAGAGGTGGAGAACGCTGTGCGTGTCCCTTCCCCTTCAAACCACCCCGAAAGTTTGACTTCCAATACTCATCCCCTCCCCCATGACACAGTCCCCCGGGGTCTCTGTGAACCAAGGCTTTACACTGAAGCTCCGCTTTAAAGCTCACAGGAAGGAAAGAACCGAAAGCCAAGCTGAAAAGAGCGGGGCAAGCCCTTGCGGGCAGAGCAGATGTGGAGTTCCCTTTTAGCCCTTCTCTGCTGTGTGGTTATCTCCCTCAACGGCAGCAGGGAACGCTGCCAACCAGAGGTCAAGCGGAGACCCGAGCAGGGAGGAAGGCTTCCACCAACGCGCCCACCTAAGCGGAGGAGGGCACCCTGGAGTGCTCCGGCAGAGACGGCAGGGGCGTAACCTGCTGAGAACTCCCCCCAGACGAGGAGCGGGGGAGCCTTCGGCGCCCGTTAGACGACGCATCAGGGTTTCGGAGACCGTCGGCGAGAAAGAGGAGGATGCTGACGGACTGGAGACCCACCATGCCCTCTCAGAGACTAAAAAAGAACATGTAAAAAAACCTTACAGGAATCTCATGCCCCCTCCTGTTCATCTATTCCTATTCCATGAAGAAGGGTGTCAGGGTGATGGAAGTGAGGGCATTTTCATTTCCTCTGTTCAGCGTCCGGGTTCATTTCACATGTTGACACAGTGATGAATCATACCTTGGGTGATGATGGCTAGGATGCATTTAAGTGACAGAAAGCATGTTGTTCCTTCTCCAGGATCTCTCAGTCACTGTCTTTCCCGCCCTCCCCTTTCCCGTCACTCTTCCCACACACTCGACCAGGCCATGTTTTATTCGAAAACAAATCACCGCCACCGCTCTGACCATCGCCCATCTTCGACTTTTAACACAGACGGGAGAAAAAAGGTAATAATAATATTCATGGCAACCTCAAATGAGGCCACTGTCATCATGGCGTAATGCAGTGGTTCTCAATCCTGGTCCTCAGGGCCCACTGTCCTGCATGTTTTAGATGTTTCCCCCTTCCAACACACCTGATTCAAATGAAGTGTAATTATCAGGCTTCTGCTGAGCTTTATAGTGACTCATTCAATTGAATCAGGTGTGTTGGAGCAGGGAAACATCTAAAACATGCAGGACAGTGGGCCCTGAGGACCGGAATTGAAAACCACTGGCGTAATGTAACACTAGTGATTTGTAACAGCCAAGTGCTAGCCTTAAGCTGCTTTCACATATGTTGGTGCGGCTTTGGAGCGCACTAAAACACGTTGTATCATTTTTCAGTTTGTGCGGTCCGTGTTCGCATATGTTTGTATTTGGTTCGGCCCGAGGTCGAGCAGCGTTCACTGATTGGTGGTCACAGTCACACCACAGATGGGTAGCTCCAGAGTTCGGCGAGAGCCGCTCCGAGACCACCCGTTTAGAGCGCACCAGAGTGAGGCTGTTGTGTTCACACTGACCCAAACGAAACGTACTCGGAGCGACACGTCATCTGGGCCGACCTAAACAGTGTATGTGTGGAAGCACCCTTACTCAACTTACTCTTCCTACACATTTTAGATGAGTGAGTTCTAAACAATTCCGACGACCTTCACATGGCAACTTGTTTTTTTCCGAAAAAGTAGCTAGCTTGCTTTAGTTAGTTTCCGGGCTAAATTGCGTAATCCCCGTAGCGATGCTACTAGCATGTTGCTTGTTAGCCAATCATTGTCGTGCGTCACAACAATCTGATGAAGGTAAAAAGATAAAGCATTGGGAATCCTATATTCAGACTGAGTAAGAAGGAAAAACCACCTGTTAAAAGCGAACAAGGAGGGAAATGCGATAGCAGGAAACAATAATATCTGTCACCAGAGCGTCCACACCGGTGTCATTCTGTCATTCTGACCCATTCTTCCTCCCCTCTATCACTTCTGTAAGAAAGCAGAACGTCAGACCAGCAGAACTGGTACGCCAGATTAGAGGACCTCCCCACTCTACACACCAGGCAACTGGAAGATAAACTGTCGCTATGGCCAATGGTTTAGGAACGGCTACCCTGCAAAACGGAGATTTCCATTTGCTGGGAATATTTTAAAAAGATTAACCAACAGCGGTCGACATAAGCGGAACCAATTTCACAGTTTTACGCTATAATGTTCAGGGCTGCTTCCTTTTGAAACATGTTATTTTTGCTCTCTTTTCGGGTTACAACATGAGAGCATCGCGGGTCAAATCCTCCATGCTGTTCTTCACAGCCGATTGGTTAAAATCCATCTGACAGGTGTGCACAGCTATGGGCTATCTAATGCAATGCTAAAACTGAGGGAGAATTGATAAAACAACACCGATTCGCCTCATTATTCCCCACCCTCCCCCTCCCCGGTCCACCTGGAATAAAGTTCTGCCCCGGTACTCAAAGGAGGTCTGCTTATTCCTCTGCACCTGCATCACCTCGCTGTTCTCTAAAAGCTTCATGTGCGGGGAGCCTTAATGGAATGCGAGAAGGCTGGGATTGATATTCCAGTCAGACCGCGAGGCGCTTTGCCAAGGGCTCCTTTGATGCTCTAATGCGGGCCGGCTCTCTGAAGCAGTCACGGAACGCTCTGCTGTCAACCGCAGCAGCCAACTTCGTCAGGGGCGACGCTATGACGACCCTCCTCAGCACCCCGGTTACACCAGGAGTGGCTGTCAGGAAGAGGAAGGAGACTTGGGGAGTTCTCCTCTCTGATGGATTCAATCGAACGGGTCTAACCAAAGCCTTTCCACCTGCACGTGCTCAGTGAGAGAGGGTAGACAGAGGTCTGGAGGGAGAAGCGTGAACACGGGTGTTCTAAGGTTACGAGTGCTCTGAATGTGAGATGGTGTGAGGTTCACGTGTTGATGGTCGAGGCTGCATCAAGCCAGAGTTTCTAAACGATTCTGATTTTAACGTCTCTCTTAGCGACGGCTGGAGGGGCAGATCCAGGCCCCTTATTCCCCAGCACAGCTGTATTCCACCCCAGCACATCAGGCAACCCAAATGACACATCGATTCACGTCCTTAATTCCATTGACTTTAGTGGCGCACCCACTTACAGCCTCCATTATGAAAGCTAGCCAGCAGTCCTCTTCCAGACAGCACAGTGCCCCAATCCCATCATCCCTCTGTAAGTACTCTCTCCTCATTCCCCCAGTGATTTCCTGACTGCTGAACTCACCGGCTCCGCAGCGATAAGAGCGTCTCGAACTGCTGAGAGGAGAAGGCTCCACGAGTCATGACGACGCTTGATGGACGTTCATCAGGTGTGGTTGAACGTTTCCATAGGACGAATAATCTCTCGTGATCTGAGGTACACTGCGGTTCTAAAATGGTAAGAAACAATGGGGGCCTGATGGGAATGATTTGTGAAGATCTTAGTTTGAATATTTCATGATGAACGGCAACAACTGTTGAGCTACTGTGATGGATTACTGTGAAGATTTGTCTTGCCACACAAGTCCATCCGAGGTAAACAATCGCTGTTCAGAACGATCCCCAAGGCGACGAAAGCATCCGTGCGTGGATAGTAAGCGTCTGGGTGGGGAGCGTCTGGGCGGGGTAGCTTAAGGAGCAATGGGCGGAGCCTGGCTGGGATGGTGCGGCCAGGGGAAGGAGGGGGCTGGTGTGACTGACTCATCCTACAAGGGCAGAGGAGGCCAGACTCAGAGCTGGAGGCTAAACTATCAGGAGAATCCACTACCCTGGAGCGTCTAAAGGCTGTCTATATGAAGGCTGGCTGACTGAAGCCTGCCAACTTCACTCACTGAGCCCAAGGAGCTTTCAAAACAGTGACGTACGAGAACTGTTCTGGATCTGCTGTGAACCGGGAGGAGGGAGGGTGGACGAGTGAGCCACAAGTAAATGATCCAGAAAGCGCATCTTTATATCGCTAACCTTACTGACAAAAAACACGCGTCGCACATACTGAATTCCGCATTGCCTTCCCAATCGGTTTTTCCCTCCTTTTTCATAATGCGAAAATAAGAAAAGATGTATCTAATCATCAATGCAGCTGGGGTAAACAAATGATTACTCATCGGTCCTGCAGTTGCGGGTTGGAATAGTCCTTCCACAACATGAAGCATGTTTCTCCCTGGGGGACTGTAGAGGGAGGAGGTGAGAATCTTAAGGTGGATATCATTCTTAGATCTACTGTTCTGGGAGGCTGTACTAACAAAGCCAGTGGTTTGAAAAATACTGAATCGTTCAGAGTGACTGGGAATCCTTGTGTTATTCTCCAACACTAAATAAATGTCTCATGCCTGTCTGCTCAATGACAGCATCATTAAAGTTGCAGCGCGAATTTGTTTCAGAATGAGAGAGTACTTGACTCTTTAGGAAAAAATTTCAAACTAGAGGAGTTTCACATGACTCCATTGGGTGTTTGTCGGGAGCAAACAAGTTATTACACGCTTCCATGGTTTTAAATGAGTAGAATGCCGATAAGGGAAGATAGAGATCCTATCAGAAACACAATGTTTGTAATGAGAGCAGAAATGAAATGACTAGTGCAATTAAGGGATGAATAAAATGCTAGACTGAACATGAGACGAATCTGAATTCAAAGACAGCAGTCTGGGCTCAGCCCTCGCTCAGCCTCCCCCCCCCCCCCCCCCCACACACACACCAGGCCCGCTCCTCCCCCCCTTACATTCACCTTAAGGGGCTGGAGGGCAGGATGTCCAGAGGGGGCGTGTGGTCAGTGAGTAGGCCGCCCCCTCGCCCTGACAGGCAGAAGGCGCTCTGCTAACGAGACACGCTGTTAAGGAGGATTTACTCTCCTTTAGCCAGCCACTTTGAATTCCCTATGACAGCCACAACAGCCCCTGAGGACAAGAGTCGGAACCTTCCGGCGATGTGAAAGGACAAAGAATGGGTGTCTCCACAAACAGCCTGGGTAATGAGGGCTGGCGCAGCCAGGAGATGCACAACTGAGGGAGAAGAAGAGAACCCAGCAAGCTGTCTCTTTCCCATCAGCATCCAGCACACGCCTACCTGCGTGCCTGCCACCCACCGGAAGGAGCCAGACTATTCTGGGTTAAAACAGGTAAGGACAAACAGATAGCAGGAGACTATAAACACGGGAGGTAAAATGTTTCATCTCGATAAGCCTAGGATGTTTCCATTTCAGGAACCCTGAGGTACTTGGTAATAAACTGGTGCCCTTGGCTTGTTCGGGAACGACGATAGAAAACAAAAGATAAGGTAACATATTTGAAAGTGCTGGAGAACAAAAGACCAAAACAGAGTGGAAATAGAGGCAGGAAAGCAACCCTCAGTGTTTACCCAGAAGGTGGATGGGATTCTTCAGTTACCTTATGCTCTACAGCACCTGAGAATATCAACTACTTTCGAAAGTACCATTTATCTGAGTGCACGGCGCTATCAGCTATTTTATTGAGCCCATCGCCATTACGTTACCAACCAGTGCTCTGGAAACTGATTGCAAACTCAGTATTGAATTGAACTAAATCCCAAGTTCCAAAGTGAATTTAAGGAGCTTACTATATAGCCAAATAAATTGAAACCATGGAAGAAAATCCAATTTTCTCATAACTTTCTAAATTTTTATCCCAATGCTCTCAACCTCACAAGACCTCAATGTTTAAGTGTCACTAAAGTCACGCCATCTGAGATATCATGATGATGGTTTCCACAAAGTGAAAGATTTGCCGATTTAAGGTGCGTTTAAGTTAATATTAGATGCGGCTTGAGCTTAACCCTAGAAAACATACAGTACTCTAAGCACATTTCTTCATTTTGAACGAAGAAAGAAGTGAAATTGTGTTTACGATGTACAGTGCAACCACAATGACCACCAATTTAAGTAACAATCACCAAGTAACTTAAGAATAAAATAAAGTAAACTGACAGTCAACCATCAAACATAAAAAAATAATGTCATTCTTAGACAAGGAAGTATTTCAGTTGGTGTTGTGACGGCAGTTGCAGGGATTACATTTGAGACAATTAGCAAGGTCTACTAGGCCTAATTAGCGGCAGTGTGTGGTGAATGGGGGGTGGACATTAAGGTTGTCATGGAGCTCTGAGAAAGAGCACAAATCACTTCATTAAATATCTGTCAGAGTAAAGAAGATTCATAAGATTCATTCATTTTAAGTGTCAGATGTGTTAGTTGCCAAGCCAGAAACAGGCCTTAACTTACTAATACTGGGCCACAACTTCAACATAGGCGATGGCATCTAAATTAAATAAAACAGCGAGGACATCTGTGCCATGTCTGTGTCTAAGACAATTTCACAACACTCTTCATTAAGTCTTCGCAGTTTCCTTGACTACTGACAGACACTTTGTATGACCAGAAGGGTTCAACACTGAACACTCCTCTCCATACTCCAGCTGCTAATGGGCCCTTAAACCAGGACTACCGCAGCCTCTAATTCAAACTGATGACTCCTCTTTCACTCTCAGCGCATTTTCACCTCAGACATCCGGCAGCCCGCTTATTGAACATCTACAGAGCCGATTGGGGAAATTAAACAATCAAACTACAAAAAACACTTTGTGTTCAAGTAGAGGCTACTGTAGCTGGTGTTAAACAGTCTTCCATCTGATAAGGGGAAGATAAGGGATGGGATCTGCTATTAGGAGGGTTAACTGTGCATGAAACACACACGCTGGACCCCTGAGGGAGATGCAGGCAGCCTAGCAACCGACACGGCAACACATACAACCAAAGCCTGTTACTGAAATATTATTAAATGAATTTCCGGCAAACCCAGGCCAATGAAGAAGAGATCTTTTTGCCAGCATGAATAATGAAAGCTGATTCCCAGTTCCCTCTTGTCCTCTGCCCTCTCCTGTAACAGAGATGTGGCTGTGTGCTGGACCAGATGGCCGGGCCGCACAACAATACAGCACTGACCAAACCCGCTCATGTCCCAATGACTTCACTTTGAAAATATCTTCATCAACGCCCCCCCCACACCCAAAAAAAGATGGTGGGCGAGCCATCCCACATGTCTCAGAGACCGGCAGGGTCAGCCAGCGTTGGCCAGAGTTGACCCGGTCATTCACAGTGAGCGTTTCATCCAGAACTGAGCCCGGACCACAAAGGGGCCAGTGATGGGCCTGAGGGGGACATGCCGGGGCGCTTGACAGCCAACGGAGACAGCGAGTGACAGGAGGAATCTTCCAGAAAGCCCCGTGGTTCCAAGTCAGACTGTTATCTGGGAGTGTGTGAACGCACAGGCCTGCCTCTTCCCACTGAGTCTGCCGCTAAGTAGATCAAGTTAATTGCGTGATGTCCTTGGACGGGGCCATTAGAAGACCAGGGAGCGAAGGTCATGGAGGGAGATTTATCAGCTTTTACGTGAATACCCCTCATCCTTGGCAGAGCTTTTACTGCAGTGTGTTCTCATATACAAACAGCATGAAGAAACTGCAGAAACACACACACTTTATTTGTTGATCTGTTACTGGAATGAACTCCTGGAGATCAATTAGGAAGCAATCAGCAGAGCGGAGGAATTAGTTAACCTTTGATCTAATGACTTCCATAGGTTATATTGTTTGGAGTGTTCATGAATATTTGAACTGATTAAAGTGCAAAGACAGACGCATGATTTATTTTTTTTCCAACATTTGTAAGATGCATCTCCAAAGCTCCACGACACAAAGGCGGGCAAAACGATTCTCCCGTTATTACACGGCAACTATCAACTTGATTGATTTCAAAGAAAAGCAAGACCCATGTGGGAATTATGAAGCGACGCACTGAATAGCTGTTTCGAAGCATCGCTGTGGCTGATATCATCAGTCACAGCAGCGAGAGAATGAAACTGAATGAGCAGAACGGGAGGGGAGGGAAATTAGAGGGAGAGATGGAAGGGTGAGAAAGAATGTTGGATGAGAATGAGCAACAGGGACGGAAAACTAGAGAAACAAAGATAGAGAGAATGAGAGGAGAGAGAGAGAAGAGAGGAAAGAGAGAGAGAGAGAGAGAGAGAGAGAGAGAGAGAGAGAGAGAGAGAGAGAGAGAGAGAAAAGACGCGAGGGAGGAGAAAGAGGGGGGTTGAGGTTACCTTCCGGGAGGCATGGATGTCGAAGAAGGGCTTGTTCCGCACGCTGAACGGCTCCTTTGTCTTGTCGATCTGTCCAGCTTTCATCTTCTCCATCCGAGGAGAGATGATCTCTTTCTCTATGCATAACAGTCGGATGTTGAAGTCGCACAGACCAACAGGCTGACCCTGAAAAGCACAAAACAAAGACACACAAATGAATCCCCACACGAAAAACAAAGCACGGGTATTTTTCTAATCGTAATTTCCATCGCCGATCACACTCATGTTTAATTGGGTCTGGTTTAAGTACCCACTTGGTTGAGGGTTCTCATCTAAAACCTTGAGCCAAGGATTTTTGAGGGTGGGGAATGGATGGGTGAGGGGGTGTAAGGGTATATTGACATGAAAAGGTTATGAAGCTGTCAAACCACTGCCATGGCAACAGTGTTGGGTTGTGATTCGCCTTAGGAGCAGAACATACAGTAGTCGTTGTCGTTGCGCGGGGTTGCTGGGGAACATAACACAAAGAGCATTGAAAAGCAGCTCCACAGGTAAAAAAAAAACAAAAAAAAAACACCTATCCAATCAAAAACAATTCTGCGTGTGTGCTTCTGCGCACGCTTGTCCGTGCGTTTGACGTCTCCACGGCAACGAGTGGGCCCTAATGTCCCTGGCTCGTGTTGTTTGCACGGAGCCCCTCCTCCCTCCTCCACAGACAAACAGACGAGGCTCGCCGCTGGCAGCTTTTCTGGCTGAGGGGACACTACAGGGGCCACGGAGGGGGGCCTCCATGTCCTCCCTGCCAGCTCCTGTCTGGAGGTGGAGGACCAGCGGCCCAAAACTGCAAGACAAGAGCCGGCAAGGCAAAGCAGCCAGGGGTCCTCGATGAGGGTGTCTGATCATGCAAGGAGTCAGTTTTGCGTTACCACAAAAACGAACCCAAAAAAATCGCACTTGAACATAAATACAATAATAAATACTCATTTAGCAGACACTTTTATCCAAAGCGACTCACAGTAAGTACAGGGACATTCTCCCTGAGGCAAGTAGGGTGAAGTGCCTTGCCCAAGGACACAACATCACATAGCCACAGCCGGGGTTCGAACTCACAACCTTCCGTTCATGAGGTCAACGACTTAACCTGCTGAGCCATCTGACATCCTCTACACCAGTGGTCCCCAACCCTGGTCCTCAGGACCCACTGTCCTGCATGTTTTAGATGTTTCCCCCTTCCTACACACCTGAGTCAAATAAAGGGTCGTTATCAGGCTTTGGCTGAGCTTCATAATGACCCATTCGTTTAAATCAGGTGTGTTGGAGCAAGGAAACATCTAAAACATGCAGGACAGTGGGCCCTGAGGACCAGGGTTAGAGACCACTGCTCTACACTGAACATAAGGAAAAGTAACTAGACTCTAAACAAAACTTGCTTCGCAAGAACACAACAGCTGCAGGGAGTCAGGTGGTTGAGCTGTTGTGTTGAGCGATCAGAATGTTGCAAGTTTGATTCCCGGCTATGGCAACATGGCGTTGTGTCCTTGGGCAGGGCGCTTCCCCCTACTCTTGTACTTGCTGTAAGTCGCTCTGGATAAGAGCCTCTGTTAAATGACTAAATGCTAATTAGAGTTTTAGACCCCTGGTAGAGAGAAAACCGCGCTGTACCACACCGATAGGAGCCTGATCTTAATCTGA